>JBBJLR010000037.1:2543103-2557228 GCA_037577145.1 Brachypetersius gabonensis
TCTCTCTCTCTCTCTCTCTCTCTCTCTCTCTCTCTCTCTCTCTCTCTCTCTCTCTCTCTCTCTCTGTCTGTGTCTCTGCTTCTCTCTCTCTCTCCCTAATCTCTTCTTTACTCGCTCTCTGGCATCCGTCATTATTCAAGTCAATACCTGTAAAAGCAAGGACGTCTCAGCATGTGTTGCTTATACATTGACATCTCCGGGGCTGTCAATAATATTTGCATCTGTTTCTTCTCACTCTGTCTTTACTCCACCCTGGCTCTTGTCTTTCTTTTACTCTTCCTGTGGGCTGTGGCATTATTCCCTTGGTAGGCTCACATCTTTGTCGCTGTACACCAGTTACTTTTTCTTTCTTAATTTGACCCCCCCCTTCTTTCTTTCTTTATCTCTCCCCTTTCTCTGGAACATGGCATTATTCCCTTGACTCAAGGCTTTGGCTGTAAAACTGAAGACATCCCTGCATACTGGTTATACATTGACACAACAGGAGAAGCTCCCCATGCTCACCCCCCCCTTTTTTTTCTTTCAGCTTTAAATGCTTTGCCTTCCTTGCATAAGCCCCTCAAAGTGGGGGGTGGGTGGTTAGCAGGCATTAGGTTAAGTTGACAGTGCTTTAATGACTCCTTGTTTCATGCCTTGTTGAAGGTAATGGCTGAAAACGGAGCGCTCCTCTTTCTCAGGGCCAGGGCTCAGTTCGTGAATCGCCCCCTCCCCGAGACATTTAACAGCCATGGTGCTGTCCGGTTCTGTGATTCGGTGTTAACTCCGCCGGAACAGATAACAAGGGAAAAGGTCACCACTTGTGCCACAACTACACGAAGGACCTGAGGAAAACAGAAGAGCCAATAAAAGAAGTGACGGTATGGGAGGGGCCTTTGTTTAAAACTCTAGGAACCTGCCAGCAAGTCTTTCTTCACTCTTGTTCCTACACAGTAAACTCTTGAATCTAAAGTTCTCTAAATTGTTCTTAAATTGGAACATATTTCCCAGGATGTTCTCGAAAAAACTTTTAGGATATAGAGCAGTGGTCAGCTGCCATCCTTATGGAGGTCTACTTACCTACCATGTTTATCTTTATTCTGCCTTTAACATGCTGCCCTATGACCAATCAGGGTCCACTGAAGTTCACTATACAGAGCAGTGTGTGGGGCCCGGGGAGCAGTGTGCGGGGACGATATTTTGCTCAAGGGTACCCCAGTGGTGTCACAGGTAGTCTTGGGATTCAAACCCACAACGTTCCACAGGAACAACTTCCTAACCACCCAGCCATAAACTGCTAACTTTCTTTCTGCCTGGTTTTGACTATGAGGAGCACAACACTACAGTAATCACCTCTGCAGATTTGATTGGAGCTAGACTTAAGAAGGTAGATCTCCAGCACCAGTGTTGGTGACCACTTGTTGAAAGTGTTATGTAATGTGGAGGTTCTTAAGACCTCTTCAAATGCACTAAAATGTTCTTTCAAGAACCAAACGTTGTTCCAAAGACCCCTGATCGGGACCTTTATTTTTGAAGAATGTAATTTCATTTATTATTTGAAGAATGTACTTTAGTCTTAAGATTAATAACAGAACAATAAGGCGCTTATACTGTAGTAGAAGCCTTCAGTAACTGCTGTGAAAATCTTTTTTTCTCCCTTTTTTCCACTTTCGAAAGGCACCACTGACTTTCGAATGGACCGCGGTTGTCTCTCGCGGGGGTGAAAGCCCAGGCCCCGCACTCGCCCTCTCCACTCTAATCTCCCTGTCTCGGCTCACAGCCGTGTTTATGATTCAAACAGAAGAAAAGTAAAGTAACACTAGCATAATATTTCCCTTAACATACTTACCCCTTGGATAAACATCCTTAAACAGATGTCAGAAGGGAGGGCGATCACAGGCAGTGAGGGTTAGCGATGAGTCTCTCTCTCTCTCTCTCTCTCTCTCTCTCTAACATACACAAATTTTACAAATTAAAAGCTGGTGCTGGAAGAATCCGCCAAACTTCGTGCCTCTCCAGCTTCTGGTTTCAGATCTGGCAGGCGTCAGTGTTGTGTTTTCTAACTGCGATTTCATTTTTATCGCCAAAGGACAACTTAAAGCTCAGCTTGTCACGTTTTGTCCCTTTGACTCCACATGGAGTAAATAAGGCTGCATTTCCAATTTAGCCCTTCATTGAACTATAATGCATTGTTGGTACACATCGACAATTACTTTAATGATAATTTTGTGAATGTTGTTTTTTCCCTTAGTTAAAAAATGAATACAATGTATGACTGCAAAGACACATTATCAGTTTTATCATTAGGTACACTTGTTACAACGACAATCTATTTAGGAGGGAAATCTGACTGGGCCTTTTTGCTGAACTTTAGTTATGTTCTGAGCTGAGTCAACTCGACCTTTCGTATCGCCATGAGTCATAATCATACCTACACATCAAACTGAGTCATCGCAAACTTTCGCATTCATATGGACATCCTACAAGCCCACGTCTCTTATAGGACAGTACAGCTCTCTCGGCCATTTCTGCATCCGTTTTCAACTCTCTTCAGCTCCTCCTGCCATGGACAACCACTAGGTGATCAAAGCTGTGCTGCTATTATGAATATGCAAACTCTTAACCCCACCCCACCCCCTGCAGCGCACCCCACCAGAGATCTGCAGATTTGCCTCCCCCTTGGAGCTAATTAATCCCCAGGCTGCATGAAATCTATTATTCTGCTTGTTAAACGCCTCCACAAAGCCCTGTCTGTTAGCCCGGTCCCATCACTCCAGGACCTGAATTACAACGAACCCGTTTAGCCCGAGCATGAGGCTGAACCTGGGTCTGCGAGTCAGCTGCGCGTTTGACAGCAAAGGGATTGCGGCGCTGTGTTGTGACATCCGTCCTCAACCCTCCGCAGTCATCTTCTCAAATGGAAACTAGTACTTTGTACTCCTCTTTAAAGTGACTGGTCCATGCTAGCCCTTTCTGGCAGGCACAAAAGCACATGCTGAGCGAGGAGTGCAGGCTCATAGGTGTGTTCAGCCGGGATGCTCGCTGAATATCTTTGAAAAGGTAAATCCCAGGCACGCACCCTCAGAGGCACACTAATTCTGTGTACATGCAACAGGCAGAGTATTTATCTTAAATCAGGGTCAGGGTGAAGGTAGTGTTCCTGTCATTTTTACTTCTTTTTCATACTGTTTGGTACTGGTTCTAAAACAGCGGTCTCATACTTTTGCTTCTTCTGGAGGAAAAAAAATTTTTTTTTTATCAGTATTCAATACTGCCTCTGGTAACCTTTAATCAAATAGTTTCCTTCATGTTGTGTTTGTTGTGGTCTGCTTTCAGGCATAATTGTTGAACAACGTTTCTATGAGCCTACATGGCTACATCGTTACAGTGTAGAATCAAGCCTCTCCATTAAGACTTGATAATGGTATATAGCCTTTAGTAGCACTTTTAAGAATGGATATTGATTGTAACAGTGCTTTTGTTGCTAAGCAGAGATCAACATAAAAAAACATGTTTCAAAGTGGTACCAAACTACACCATTAGTATCAAATTAACATTTTGGTAACATTTGTACTGGGAACTTGACTGTCAGTTACAGCTATTGAGAGTAGGGTAACCTAGCATTTCTTTGCTAACACTAAAAAAGTGACAGCTTCAAGGCTTATAAAAACATAAATAAATGGGTGCGTTTCAATGTAAAATGTGAACTGAATATGCATTCATGATGAAATTAAAATTCTGGTCATTTTTGTCCAGAAACACAATCAATGTATTTTGTGGGCACCAAGATGCAACCATCTACTCATGGACCGCTGCATTAGAACATCACTACAGGGTAATTTTCTGTTGGAGGGCCCAATATTGAGCACCAAAGCATAACCAAATAGTCACTGCACCCCTTTTAAAGAGATGCCATCCCCAGAAAATCTCTCTAGCTCTCGCATGGGCTTTTAATCTATTAACTGCTGATCCTTAAACACTAATCAATGTGGCCTTTTATATTTCCATTAAACGAGAGAGGTAAATGAATAAATAAAGCATGCTGTCAGAGTGGACGGCCTCTTCTCCTCTGAAAGCTTTTTCAGTGCCGTCCTGTGCTCCGTGGCATGCGCGTTGCAAATTGTGTTAGCGTGCTGGGATGCCCTTTATTTGCCTGATTTTTCTCTCTCCCTTCACATTCTATGGAGCAGCCACATTAGCTAGGGTTTGATAGCAAGAGCACTCAGTTAACAATAAAAGGCTTTGGAGTGTTTTAGAGAAGGATATAATGTCCAGCCTTGTTGAGAGAGCAACAGGTCACTAGTTGAAGTGAATCCGCTGGGCCAGAGTTTCTGTGACCTAAGGTGTATGTTGCAGGTCCAACCAGTTTGGCTTAAGTGTTGCACTTTGGTCTTCCACCTGCTTACACTCTGAAAAGCAGGAAATAAAGAAAGAGAGAGAGAAATGAGAAATAAAGAATGCCTCCTCTCCTCCAGGGAGGTCTTGGTGAGGAGCGGAACCCTACTGCTCCAGCGGCTCCTCTACAATATTAATAATTACATGGCTGGCAAGCTTGGTAGGAGCTGCTGTCTGGCTGCATCTCGGCCAGCTGCTGCTTGCCTGCATGCTTTCAGCCCGAGAAGAGTCTTTCACTTCGGATGTCAAAGGCTTCCTTTTTGAAAATGAAAGAGCCAAAAGGAGTTGGCATGAAGCCATGTAGGAACTACAGTCAGTTTCCTAACGAACCTTTTAATGTGTGAAGAACTTTAAAGAACCTCCACTTGTTGTAAAACCTCTGTACCTCAGGTCTTGGTGGCGCTGGTCCAGCAGATTTGTGTGACTTCCCTGTTCAAGCACACCTCATTTAACTCAGCAGTTAGTCACCAGGTTCCGTAAGTGTGTTTGAGCAGGCCCCCCAAGACAAAAATTGTACGCCTTTGCTCTACAGCTTTAATAACACTGTATTGATGTCGCTTTCACATAAATACAGAGGAATTTTGTAATAGAGTCCTTGATGTAATGACTTTTATCGCCCCAGGGAAGAGGAGAGAGGAGAAGTGGCAGCCTAATATACATTATATATTGTTTCATCAAAGAGACCTGGCTACTGACCATGTTCTTGAAATGAAGCGCAAAGAGACTGATGTATCTTAGCAGTGAGCGATGCTGTTCAATTGCTCTCCTGTAACAAGGAACTGGGAGAGGGAAGCTTCAGCCCTGGGCCACAGACGGCATTAGCTTGAGAGCAGTCTCGTGCGTTTGTTTGCATGAGAGAGCGCGAGTCTGCGCGGACGCCCTGTCGCCATTGTCACATCTCATTCCGCTTCCATGCCGGAGTGGTCAGATGTTTGGAAATCTCATCAGAGAGAGCCTCTTCTTCCCCCAGCTCTGACCCGCTGCTCATTCTCTCACCTGCCTGCTTTAAAGGAGCCCTAATTGAAAGACTCTGGCTTTATTAACAGCACAGTAAAGCTCTCGAGGTGGGTTCAATCTGTCCCGTAATCCTGACAGTGTTGGTGTGATAAGATTGTTTTCTCTAAGCACACAGCATTAGCCTCCTTTCTCTGCAGCCCACCGATGCTATTGTCTTTGACTGCCAGCGGAATCCGTTAAGCGAGGAACCTTCAGCTCATTAACATGGCTTAATAGTCGAGCGTGCTTTGACGATTTGCATGGATTCAATGAATGGCCATGATTAGGAAGGCCATTTGGGATGCAAAAGACATGAAAAGGCATTAAATGTAACAAATTCGAGGAGGGGGTGGCTTTCTGGATCCAAATTAAGCTCACTTCTGTGCTGTGTGTGACTGTGAATGGAGAATCACCACGAAGGGAGTCATTTAGTCCAATATTAGGTTTCATTTGCGTACAGAACAGCATTGAAGGTATTGATGGCTTATTCCATCATTTAGTCAACTGCATGATTTAATTAATGGTTTAATTATTCAAGCAGAGCAAACTCAAAAAAAGTAAAGGAGCTAAATAGTGTGTCCTTCATGGAAGAAAAACCTTTGGTTTCCCAAAAAGCCTCACAATGGATGGTTATTTAAAGATGCCCATGGTTCTGTGGTGGATCAAATGTATTTGATTCAATGTTTACCTTGATTTATTATCAATCACACGCTTTAGTCTTTCTTGGACATTGACACAATGAGTCTAACCAAGTCTCACAAACATATGTTAGTTATCAAGGGCGGACATATGTCAGCTTGCTTGGAGTCCAATTGGCCAGATTGCCTATTTAACATAATAAGCTCCAAATGACTATATTTCATTAACTAATAGGGAGCGCTGAATGAGAAATTACGTGGAACCCAATTGCATGATTCTGAATGCGCTGCTGCTGCTGCATTTGAGCTCATGAATGGCAGGTTTTAATAATAATTGGACTCTGATTATATTGAGATGTCCTGCTGAGCAGGCTAATGCTGGCAGCCTCAGGACGTCTCCAGAAGCAGACAGCCTGTAACTGGCTTATTGAGGTCCGTGTTTGACTGGTTTGGCTTTGCTCTAAGACACGAATGCTGTGATTACTGTTTAATGCAAGCACTGCAGGGATTACCTCTACATATAACTTTAATCAAACATATTCCTTAAGCCCAGGCACGCTGAAGCAAGCGAGTCAAGCGTATACCGTTTCACAGAGGAATCCGAAATGTCTCAGAAGCCCAGCTGCACGCCCAAGTATCATGTTGTCCTTCAAGAAGGATGAAGCGCCTGTGTGGATGAATACAGTAGCAGCAGTACTGTGCTGTTTAGATTCAGTTCATGATTCAGTTCATGAAAGGCTTGGTCATTTTTGCTCATTATGTTGACAGTCAATCTGGTAAAATAATGTTTAAAAAAGCTTACTTAATAATAATGGACTTAACTAAATCAATCAAACCTTGCAGAGCCTTTGGGATTTTCCTTAATACTACTATTTATTTTGGGATCTGATGCATTATTAAATGGTAAACAATATAATATAATATAATTTAAAATTCATTAATTAATACATAAATTAATTAATTCATTCACTTTCTGTACCCACTCTTATCAGAGCCTATTCTGGGACAGGTGCATGGCAGGGACTCGCGCTGGGTGGGGCACCAGCCCATCGCAGATAATATAATGTAATATAATAAGATATAATATAATATAACATAATACAATATTATATAATACAATATAACATAATTTAATGATATATAATGATCAGAACAACACAATCTGGCCTCTAGATTTGATTCATTTTTGATGTTGCACTGCTGTCTTACAGTCACCTTCTTTTTTTTTAAACTTCTATTACAATAAACATTCAAATTCAAACAATTATCTGCAATCAAATGGGGTTTATTCTCTGTTTCCTACTGTTGTAGAAGGAAGTAGGAGGATTTTAAAATGCAAATTGCTACGTAATCACAAATCACTTTTCACCAATTATTTTCATTGAATAATTGTGGCGGTTCTATAATTTGCAGGTATGACGCGAGAAGACTCTTCTCCCACTGGAAATGGTCTGAAAAGCCACGTCAGGGACCATGAGTAGATTATGCGTGTGCTCACACGAGGCTTAGGGATCCATGTTACAACACCGCAGATTAAGCCACAGTGAACACTCCAAAAGCTTGTCTGACACTGAACTGCACTTAAGCTATGTTCTCTGCTTGGCTTGCGAAGCCGCGTGCCCTTCTCTGACGATCTGAATTCTTACATAAGTGGAATGAAGCTGGGTTGCCTTGTTGTAGTTTGCAGGTGATTCCATTATGTCAGTAAATCCCCACTTTGTCTTTTTGTGAACTTTGTTAAATAGTTGGAAGTTTTGGGGTTAGCTTACACAACTTTTGTCTACCTTTATAGTTTATAATGACTGTATTCACTAAAGTCATTGGTTACATATACAAATCGTTCTTTACAGCTTATAGTGATGCGACAGTTGCCTCCACAAAGTCTCAATAGTAATAATAATATTAATATTAATAATAATAATAATAATAATAATAATAATAATAATAATAATAACAATATTATTATTATTATTATTTAAAAAAAAATAAAAATAATAATAATAATAATAATAATAATAATAATAATAATAATAATAATAATAAAAGGCCTCATGGTGGCACCATGGGTAGCACAGTTGTCTCACACCTCCAGGGTTGGGGATTAGATTCTGGGTGCTGGTTTTGTGTGTGTGTGTGTGTGTGTGTATGTGTGTGTGTGTGTGTAGCGTTTGCAGGTTCTCCTCCTGGTGGCGTGGGTTTCCTCCAGGGTCTCTGGTTTCTCCCACAGTCCAAAGACATGCGTGTCAGGTGAAGTGGGGATTCTAAATTGAATGTAAGTGTGTGTGAATGGTTTGTGTGTGTATGTATTACCTACGGTGGGCTGGTGCCCCACCCAGGGTGAGTCTTGCACCTGTAGCCCCTGGGATTGGCTCTTTGTACCCGAGATGCTAGTAAGGATTAAGCAGTTACAGGAAATGAATGAATAATAATAATAATAATAATAATAATAATAATAATAATAATAATAATAATGATAATGATAATAATAATAATAATAATAATAATAATAATAATAATAATAATAATAATGATAATAATAAGCAACAACAAACCAATAACAACAACACAATAACAATAATCATATGGGGTGTTGGCAGTTATTAATTTCCTCTAGATTCTGGCACAGGTTCTGCAGTGAGTTCTGGCACATTTGTCAGAATGGTCTTTTTTTAATAACATCTATTTATAGCAGTTACATTCAGTTTAGAACAAGCAAGAGAGTTTTTGCTTTAGTGCACAGTTTCTACTTATTTATTCAAAACATTGATAAGAGTATTTGTGCAAAGGCCATGTGTTATGTTTTCTATTTTTAAATATAGTAAATAAACAATATGTGTACATTAAAATGTACAGAAGTGTGAAGGATGCTCATATTGTCACTCTAAAAATCAACAGAACATGTCTTTTGATGGGGTGCCTAAACATTTACATATAGCTGTGTACTTTTCATGCATTAGGTTCACTTTGTATAATAGGATGCGTACAGTATGTGTCTATATGCATGTGCCTAAGCTAAAAGGGCATGTGTTTTTCTCCAAAGGGGATGTGGCATACTGTGTAATGTTTCTGAAGGGACGTAGATGATCTGAGAGAGGAACTCTAGCCTGCTCTGTGGAATCTGTCCCTCAGCTGTACTTGCACTAATCTACAAGAGCCAGCTCCACTGACTCAAATGAAAAGCCAAAAGCCACATATTTTAGGGCTTCATTAAATATTTAGCTCATTGAAAAGGCACTCAACTTTGGAGATCACAGTGCTGCACCGCTCTGTAAATAAACTCTGACTGAGGAAACGGTTTATTGTTGAGTAAGTCGAGGAAAACGGCGCCAGCTCTCTTCTCAAACGTGACGTGTCGTAAGAGCATCGATTAAAAGCGACAAATGCTCACATTCGCAACAATCTGTCGCCGAGATTATGTTTTATCAGAGCCCTTGCAGCCTTCAACCGTCAGACCCAACGAGCTCGGGTCAGGTGGATGAGAAAATAAACAAATAAATAAATAAATGGATGAATCTTTGCAGTTGATTTTACTTACCTTAATAAGCTGCGCCGTGCGACCGGAAGCCGTAACTCTGCCTGGCTAGATAAATGGGCCCATCTCCACCCATTCCTGGCCTACCGTGTCATAAATATTCCTCGTCCTGCCTCCCAGGGGGGCGCTTTTCATAAGACCTCCATTAATTACTGTATAAATGTTAGCTTTCAAACTGTAAATACTTTCCTGCACTTTCTCCTGCTAATTTCCTGTTACTAAAAGGAGAAGGTTTTGACAAATGTGCCAGCGTGTACTGCAGAGGGAGCAAATTTATGGCTGCCCCCCACGAAAAAATGCCTTTCATCTCTTTTGATGTCTCTTAAAATAACGAGGCGCTCTGATTAATTGGCGAAGTCATGAGTGCAATGGATAGCGGCGAGCAAACGTGCTAATGGTGGCTGAAAATATTACGTTTGACAAGAGTGCATTAAACAGCGTGTAATTTAAGTGCACCAATGTGCCACTGCTATAGGAAATATAGTGCTTCATAATTTACCTGGTTGAGGGCAGGGGACTTTTGCTAGAACAGAAAATTTACCGGCAAAACATGCATGTAATCTCTCAAATGGTGTCAAACCAGGTACCTGAACAGCCTGAATGCACTTATTTACTGCCTATCTAAGGAGATAAGGTCACACATCGTTTGTTATGGCAAATGCCGCCAATTTTTAAAGTTGCCTGGTTAACGTCATGGTTCAGATGTAAAAAAAAAACCAGTCAGAACAGTTCACAGTGGTTGGAACAAGATGTCTGCAGTTGAAAGTCTCTGATGCTAAACTTCACATTTAAGCCTTCCTATGCTTGTACGCTTCTCCGTTCATGATACTGAGTGTCTTAATTTGATATTCTCAAAATGCTAAGTGTGGTGTAAAATTGCAATAATCACACCAAGGGTCAAATGAAGTGTTTTAATAAGCTTTGATCAAAAGGACAGATTGTTCTTCTCTGCTTCAGTCTGACAGAGAACAGTCTGCACACATAGCTTTTTATAAAAGCAAAACTAAGATGGCATCTGGGTGTGATTTCAGCTAGTTTCACTACCCCGGTCTCCCCACTACACTTCCGTTTGTCACAGAACTTGCCCATAGAGAACACACGTAAAGAAACTTCTCACTGCTTAATTATGTTTGGCAATTTGCATTTAAATGTTTAATTACATTAGAATGAAATCTGACTTGGGGGGAGATGAATAACATAAATGCGCTGGACTGGAATGCAGTATCAAATCATAATGAATAGATCATTATTAGATCGTTAATGATTATTCTCTACAATGCATTGTCGCATGTTTGCATTGCAATATGACAATAATGTTACTGACCTTTTTTTCCACAATAACCAATATTTTACTTTGACTTAAAAAGGCTCAGAAGACGTGTTTATTCACAGGTTGTTTTGGGTAGTAAATGAAATGGCTGTATTTGTGTTGACCATTGGCTCCTATCACCACCATGAAATCTCACTGATTGAATCTTGTGTTGAAAAATTGGCATAATGTCTTGTTAATTGTTATTAGGAAGGTGCAATATGCAAATGAGCCCTCTAATTAATGATGCATTGTATGAAGTATTTCTTGACCAATCACGGTTCCAGAAGTGTTTTGCTGATTTAAGATATTTACGTGATACAAGACAATTTGGTTGATTAGTTACTTGTGTATTACTGTATATAGCAGTGGTTCCCAACCTTTTTTCCTTGAAGCCCCCCTTGCCTGTGTCCAAGACAAGCCTGGCCCCTCTAACCCCAACTCCTACCCCCATAGACGCACAAAAATAATGAAGTGATTAATTACACACTTCTATTTGCAAAAAATAAACAGTGGTTGTAGGTTTTTATACTCGTATATATACACACACACACACACACACACACACACACCCTTTTACGTTTCTCAGACATTGGGATTGTATGAATTTAATGTTTTTATGAATATAATTTTGGTAATGTCAGTGCAGACAAAATTGTGTGCCCCCTCAGTGATCTCTCACGCCCCCCTCAGGGGGACCCGGAATCCAGGTTGGGAACCACTGTTATATAGCATAGTGTATTTCATATTGAGTATTTTCTGCAGGGTTTTTATTGGATTTAGACATTTATTGTCTCTGTGTGTCTGTGCCATTTTAACATAATCAAACAAGTTTTCTGATTCAGATTCCGATTCTAAATAACGGCCTTCTTAATTTCTGATTTACCATTCGTTTTAATGCACTGAAAGGTGTTTCACAATATGCAACAATACAAGTGCAAGACAACTGTTTTATCTATATTGAGCAGACCTTCTGTACAGTACGCTTTCTTCTGCATGTTCTATCCCCAAAAAAACATGCAGCATACCTAAACTCTACCCATTGCTCCCTTGTGCAATACACTTCCCTCTTTGAAAGAATAATTCACCAGCTGTGCTGCAAATGTTTTATTTGAAAGGTAAAGTTTTCTATAAAATACATTTACAAGCTCATAAAAGCCTAGTTCAACTGGTTCGACCAGGTTGTATGTTAAAACATTCAGATAAAGCCCTGTACAAATGGCTTTTCTTAGTGCTGCAGGGGGAGCAGGGACTGCAGATTATTTCGCACTTAAGCTTGTTGTGTTTCACCTTAAGGGCGATGAACACATCAATAAGGTTCACATAAGGATCAGTGAGGGACTTGGCAAGGCTGATGATTGCCCAGCCGTTTGGATTCTGTGTCATCCCAGGATTTTGGGCTTTACACACTGTAATCATTGCCGGACATCCACATAGCCGCTGCTGAGTACAAGAGTGATTTCTAGTGGCTTAATGAAGGACATGTGAAATGAAGCACAGTGGTATTTGCCCAAGGTTTAGGAGTGCACTCATACATACAAATAAAATGCCACACTGTTTGATCAGCCCCAGTACTTTTATTCTAGATAAACAGAAAATGCATGTTCTCTAGATGCCCTCTTTGTTGTTGACCCTACTCTTAACAGGTTTTTCAACATCACCTGCGTCTTCTGTGGTGTGTAGTCGGTTAGTGTTGAGGATTTCGATGCATGAACTTGTATGCAGAGGAGAAAATCAAAACTATAGTCCTTTAAAATTTCTAATTGAAACCAGTGGGCAGTTGTTGAATTCTGACACTAAAAGTTTACATGAAACTCATATTTTTGCCCTGAAGGTGTTTTACACTGCTGTAAATATAATTTCTTCAAAGATGAGATGTGTTTTCTAGAGGGCAGAGTTTATGGTAATTTGTTGGCAGTATCGTGGGCAGAGGTTTCACAGGCACTTACCTGATCAAGATTGGAAAAACTCTAAAGAACAGCTCATTTACTGTGTTTCTCAAGTATTTGAATGCTGGATAAAACTTCAAAAGGACATTGTTTCATAAGATGTTCTTTCATGTCTGTCTGTATTTTTACTGAATGTATTTTCAAAACATCTTTAAAAATGTTCATTTAAAGTATTCAGCAACTGACCAGTCAACAAGTCTTTTTTCAATACAGGGAGCTACTGAAATAATGTGGTATGTGATGGTGCAATACCAATATACCAGGCAGCGATGTAGACCAGGCAGCGATTTAGTGTTACTTGAAATTCAGTCTTTCTCTCACTATGAATGGAAAAGTCATGTTGTGTCAGTAAATTTTAGTGCAAATATTTACCACTGG
Source organism: Brachypetersius gabonensis (assembly GCA_037577145.1). NCBI lineage: Eukaryota > Metazoa > Chordata > Actinopteri > Characiformes > Alestidae > Brachypetersius > Brachypetersius gabonensis. The sequence continues at coordinate 2,556,277 of JBBJLR010000037.1, forward strand.
ATGGAAGCCCAGCCGCTTAATGCCTTACATTCACACCAGGAATGCTGAATCATTCCTGTCTTTATTATCGCTGCAGCCCAAGTGCAAATTTTAATGCACGGCATCCACAGAGGAAGGCCAATATCTCTTCACTTTTAAACTAAAATATGTGCCGCCTGCCAAGGAGGGTTCAGCACAATCCCTTCCACTGGCTAGCATATCAGGATGACATCATGCACCCACTCTGGGTGCCTGAAGGATAGTGCTTGCAGGGCAGTGCTTTTGGACAGATAGAGTATTCCAATGTCTCTGTGTTTAACTGTGTGTTGACTGCAAACAAGCCTCACTTCTAAACTCTGAGCTCTTCGTGTTGTGAAGGACACTGCTGACAGCCTGTTATTTGTTCTGTCCTTGTAAACACTGACATGAAGCTGGAGAACATTAGAGCACAGATTTATTCACTACTACATCATTTACTGCATTTGTGCTGAATAGTTTTATATATATATATACACACGTGTTGTTGTGTTTTGGTTTTTTAAAAAGCCTAAAAAGGTTTATAGTGTAAAACCTAAATATGCCCCCAGAACACTTTAATTTCATTTTAAACTCAGTGTAATACATTACCCCTAAAGAAAATATAAAGACAATCCATGCTGTACTGTACAGTTTACACTGAACTCCTGCAGTGCGAGAATGTAAATATCGATATTACCGTTGTACAGACTGCACTGTAATTCATACACAGACGTTTTCTTTGGTATGCGCTGTCCTTTTCTTTTGTATAAGTAGTGTAAATACAGTAATAATTAGTTTTTAGTAATAAAAATACAGTAAAATGTAGGAGTAATCACCAATCATTTGTACAGCTCAATAATTTAGTGTTCATCCAGCGTTGTATTGTAATGACCTGCCGAGTTGTATTGTAATGACCCAACAAACACACACACATATATACATATACATATACATA
>JBBJLR010000037.1:2562756-2572756 GCA_037577145.1 Brachypetersius gabonensis
GAGAGACTGTCCCCTGTAGTTAGAGAATGGAAGTCGCTTTGGATAAAAGCGTCTGATAAATGCCATAAATGTAAATGCAAATGTATAACTATAAAGTAATATAGTAAAATGATGTTCTCTGATTGGAGGTACTGAAGACGTACCCTCGAGAGCCACCACAGTGACCGTGTTTATACCCCTGGTAGTTCAGTGTAAACACAATGAATTCAATGCAGTCCTTGGTTATTTCAACCAAATGAGCTTTACATCCTACATAAAAGTACACACAATGTAGCCTATGTAAAAAAAAAAACACAACATATGCGTCAGAATGTATATGATTATAGAAAAGAGACGAAATGTTCTTAGGCTGTACTACTGTTTATCCATTTGTAACAGTGAAAGCTTCACTGGTTGTTACACTGCTGTTTTATGCTTTATTAATATGTAAGAACATGGTTATTACAAACACTTAATATAAAATTATACAAAGTCGCAATTTATTCTGTGTGAAGTGTGGCCAGTTCCCCCTAATTTAGCGATGCAATCACATACATTTACCTTCCATTACATTCTCTTCCCATTTGCTTCAATGTCAAGCAATGACAAAAATATGGCACACATTTAACATGTGGCTTTTATTTTCACTAAACAAACAGTAGCTTCAAACTCAAATCGAACAAGTCAATCAAATATTCCAGTATTTTACAGATGAAAAGTTCTGATTTTGCACTTTTGACTTACTGAGAAATAATGCATATTGAATTATATTATACTGTTGGCATGGCTAGCGATGACTATGACTTCAAAAGGTTTAGTACTGAGAGATGACATTAAAGCTTTCATGTAATAAAACAAACTCTCCATAGCTGTTCACAGCATTTGAATTCTTTCTATTTGGTGTGTATAAGAGACATGTACAAATCAGGCTCTGTGCCTTCTTGCTTTGTGTCTCATCAAGTTCACACCAGAGGTACTTGGACTCCTGCGTGGTGATGGATGGTTGAATCCATCCTGGGTCTTCTGTCCTGGTTGTATTCTCCTGCTCTGGCATGACTGATTGTTCTGAATGGTAGTACGGCAAACTTAGGGCATCTCTAGATACACCATAATGTGTAATTTTGACATGTAGAGGGATGGGTGACATGCTTGTATCATGAGCTTCCCTGAGCCTCGCCACCTTAGCAACATGCTTGAAAAAGAACTCTTCTGGACCTTCTAGAAAAGTGAATGGTATTTTTTATTGCTATTGTAAATACAAGTTCCAAATCATATATGCTGTACATACATGTTACTAATCTCACATACTGTTGCTTTCTCTCAGCCTCGACCTTCAACAATAAGATTTTAGAGAGAGAGAGATAGAGAGAGAGAGAGAGATAGAGAGAGAGAGCGAGAAAGAGACAGAAAGCCAGAGAAAAATATATATATAGAGAGAGAGAAAGAGAGAGAGAGAGAGAGCAACAGCCAGATGTAATATCATAGCACTATTAACACAGTGGAGCTGAATTTTCTTCCCCCTGAATTAATCCTCTTAATAAATACGCATTAAACACCTGCTAAAGGGCAACAAACACACTGAATGTGAGGGAATCTTTATTGGCGGTGTTCTTTCATCACAATTATACATATAAACACAAATATAAATCACAAAATATATTTCTCATAAAGAGTGCGAAGAGACGATTCACGACTGAGGACTATTAGTGTTTTTCATAGTCGTCGTCTGTCGACTGTTTAAAGCGTATTCAGCACCATCTGGACGGACAGCAGGCAAATAATTGTATTTCAAGGGTGTCTTGTATTTCAGGGCTGTAGTACAATACTGGGACACTGACCTCACATTTGAAACTGTCCTTTAATCCACAAAAGGTTGTGGTAACAATGTTCCACTTTTATATCCTGTCTCTCTCACACCCACACATGCACAAAAATGTCTCTCTCTGGTTTCAAGTTCATAGCAGATTGACATGTCAACCAAAGGCAGTGTCTGTCTCAGATAACTGGATTATCTTCGGTGGACTAAACGCTACAGTGTAAGTAGTCTGTGCATCGTTTCAAAGACACACATGCTAAAAACTGCTAGAAGTGGTAAGAATGCTATAAAAAATGATACGCATTCTTTCTGCTGAGTCATGTCATCAGAGCTATTGCTTTGGGTTATATCACGTCCTGCAAAGAAGCCCTGATATTTTTAGTTTAGTATATTTTCATTTTGCTCTGAAGAAGACTATGAGGCCAGCCCGATGGGAGCCGGCATCAGGGCTGAAAACACAGGTGTGAGCAGCTTAATGATGTTAAAGAGACCTCCGACTGTGCATGAATCCAGCAAATGAAACATACAAAAAGGATTTGATCCTTTTAGCTGAAAGGAGGAGCGCTCTATTCACAACTCTGACAAAATTACAGCAATGGTGGCCTAATTCTCTTTTGTGAGGGGCTAGCCCTGAGACCCATGTCGTTAACCTCCATTTAAAGCGACCCAGCCTCCTTAATTGCTGCGGCTTTGAGTCTGCTTCGCAAACTGTTACACGTTGCAAAATATTCACAGAGGTGTGCCTGGCAGTCTGACTGCCTTATGCTGGTGTAATAGTACAATAATGCATTTGAAAAGGCTTTCTTTTAAAATGAGTAAGCACAATCAGCACAAATTCGTGAGAAACTGTGAAACACAGTTGAGTTCTTTACATGCCATTTACCTTATACTGAAGGTTCCTGACTGGCCCTTCACATGGATGTACAGTTCTAAAAATAACTTGAGTAATGGCCAATTACCCAGCATTAACTAGCTCTCTGCCAATTCCATAAAACTACCAAGCTGGTGCTTCCTCCAAGACACATGAAGGACCACTACATCTTTTCAAACTGGCTCTAATATGACATCATTGGACATCTAAGGAGGACTAAGGACCAATTACTACTGTATAGAACCCTTTTGATGTGCTTTATATAACCTTATATAACAGTTTCTCCATAAAGACAAAGAACCATTTGACAATGCAAAGAACCAATCAAACAGATTTGGACCAGATTTGTTGTGGGTTTTATATAAAGAACAGGGTGTAGCCATGTTTACAATATGTGGAGATAATTTTAAAACTTCTGTACACACAAATTGCATTCAAACAGGTTCTTTGTGGAACCATAACGGGTTTGTCTATGGCATCGCTTCACAGAACCCTTTCTGACATCTTCATTCTTAAAAGCGTTCAGGATGCAGTAGTGCAGTGATAACATGGAGCGACTGTCTGGTAATCTCATCCCCACATAATGATTAAAATAAAACATGGAAGTTGTGCTGTTTACAGTGTCTGTTTTTCCCTTCAGCAGATAAGGGGAAGTAGTGCCTTAGTTAGCCAGACGCTGTGACCCATTCGGAGTGACAGCCTGTTTATTATTCCATGACCTATGTTTACGCCAGCCACGGTCACACTGGGAATAGGCAAGAAAATGGTACCAATTTTTACACTCTGATTGCCAAGCAGTCAGGAGGAGACTAGCGCAACAGCTAGCTAGGGAACTGGAGGCGAATAACAATGGGAGCAGAATTTAAATAATAAAATACGCACCAAGCGTGGCTTTGAGTGTAAAATAGGTACTTTCTCTTTCTTTATCTCCCCCTCTGCCAGTTCTGCTGTTTACCTATTCCTCCATAGGCCAAATGCTCCATTACTTTTCCATGGGCTAAAATTTTGGGACCAAGGTCAGGCCTGATTGTGAGGGACTGCACAAGCAGTGGGATATCGATTTTAATCAATGCTCTGCAGCCTCCTCACCTCCATCCGGCTTTGCCCTCCTTAGCGGACGTCCCGTCTCACGGCTCGTATTCCACTCCTCTGAAGCTCCTTAATTGATTGCAATTAGAACCAGCAGGAGATGCTGCTCATGTGTCCCTGTTCCTCTTGACTCATCTCAAAGAAGAAGAGAGAGGGAGAGAGAAAGAGTAAGAGAGGGAGACAGAGAGAGGCAAAAGGCTTCTATAAGGTTTTATTCAACTCTTAGAACATGAACGGCACGGATCCATGCTGGAAGCGCCTCACATGGTAAATCGTTGTCATATGGCGAAACAACTCCTTATATGGAAATTCCTCCAGTTTGTGTTGATGCTCAAGGTGTCACACATCATGCTAAGCTTTATTTGGTGTTCCTATGTTGTGTAAAAATGGGATCACACATAAAGGACAATAATGCCCAGAACTTTCAGGTTAGTCTCCTGCCACAAGTGGGTGGGGAAACCCGCAGAGGGGTCCAGAGTGTGACCAAATGGTGATGTGCTGAGTGAAAGAGCAGCAAACAACGAGTGTGGTTTTAGACTGTTTTACACTGTGTTTATTTGTCAAAATCAGTTTTTACTCTAAGGGTTAATGTAATAAGATTTTATTTGAACTAATTGGGATGGTGGGTGCTAATTTACAAACTTATGAGTGGTAGTTCAGCTCCTTCTTTCTTACTGAGTATGATTAAATGAAACTGCCTCGAAGTCAGGTGTTTTTCACACTAATGCCTCAGTAATGGCAGTCTGCATCTTGGCGCAATTGGATTTTTGCATCTTGGTCCCCTGCCCCGACCCAATGACTTCTTTTATTTTGTCACCAATGCCTTTCTGATCAATATGGGCCAAGCCAGCAGGTCTGTTCATCAAAGGTGAAACAGAGTCAGCCACCAGAGACAAAGTGAGAGGAGAGACATTAAGAGAAACAGAATGAGAGATAGAATCAGTAAGAGTCTGAGAGAAGGAAAGTATTAACTCGGCTTGCTGGCCTCCATTTTTAGCTATGCAGATGCTGCCCCCACGGTGACTGCACCTCCTCTTCCCCAGGGAGGTCTTAGCGAGGAGCAGAACCCTACTGCTCCAGCAGCTCCTCCACAGTATTAATAATTACATGGCTAGTAAGCTTGGTTGGAGCCGACTGACTGCGTCTTAGCCAGCTGCTGCTTGTCTGCATGCTTTTAGACAAGCAGAGAAGAGTTGTTTTTGAGAAGAGTTGTTGTTACAAGAGCTACAATCTTAAAAGTCAGGTGCCAAAGCTTTTTTTCTGAAGAAATGGCATAGAAGGACACCTTTGGTTTATAAAAGAATCTTTCAGTGGAAGCAATTCTTAAATCTGATTTTCAGATTAGATAGAGTTCAGATTTTTATGAAAGTCCAATTCATATTTCAGATTCTCGTGTTAATAGCTGATGGTCTGGTGGTTAGGGAGCTGCCTGTGCGATCGGACGTTTGTGGGTTTGAAGCCCATGACCATTAAGGCACCACTGAGGTACCCTTGAGCAAGATACCATCCCCACACTGCTCGCTGGGGCTGTGTCGCTGGGTACCCACTGCTTCACTAGAATCTTACACTGTTCACCATGTATTGTGGTTTGTTCACGCTTTACCAAAATGGCCACATTACAAACTTTACATATAGGGTGGAGTTATTAAGTGTAAGTGAAAATTATGTTATACGTGAACACAGCACACTTTGTGAACAATATAACATTCTTCCTCTGCATTTAACCCATTCACCAAGAGAAGCAGCGGGCAGCCAGGAACACAGCGGCCGGGGAGCAGTGTGTGGGGCGTTACCTCAGAAGTGCCACTAGCAGTCTTGGGATGCGAACCCACAACTTTTTGATCACAGGGCTGCCTAACCACCAGACCACCAGATGCTGCTATGAGTTTACATCTTGTTGCCTTCTGTTCCTGAGCCACAATAAATAGCAAAAACACTATCCATGCCATATTCCTCAGCAGAATTACACATCTATAACATGGACAAAACACAACCTGGCCAGTGGCTAATGTAGGGTAAAGGGTTAATTAATGCTCAGAGACAGCTTACAAAGTAAAAGTATGCTTCCTTTATAGCTGTTAAAAACTTCACCTCTCCATTATCACACAAGGACGTAAGGGCATCCTGCAAGTGCTTTATAATGTAACCACTCTTCAGTTCTCCAAAAAGGCAAGAATAGTCTTCTTCCGACTGTCGATAGCTATGCAGGGTTCAGAAGCGCACCCAAGATGCTTAATGTGGACCTGAAGTGCTTATGCAACCCAGACGTGAGGTTGATATTAAACTGCACTCTGTTCAGCCGGGCCTGCGGTGGGAGAGCGCTGTTTATTCTCCTTCAGCTGTCTGAGTCACCGCATAATACAGATCCACTGGGTTTGAGTAGAAGGCCTGTTCTGTGTAGGCTATTTAGAACCTGAATCGGGGCAGTTTAAAGCAGCAGAATCACCAAGGCATCAAGGTTTTGAATGCATTTTCACGCAGAGTAAATCGCTCGCATTATCTCTTGCACATCAGCTCAGTTTCCTTTCTCTCCTTTTTTAATCTGCTTATGCTGACAGCCCTCAGAATGCATCTCCTATTATTTCTTAAGATGACAAGAAATGTAACTGTTCTGCAGCGAGTAGAGATAAAAAAATTAAATAAAAAAAATATTTAAAATAATGAAATATATACTACTACTATTAGCTCCAGCCCCCCCAACGCCTCGGCCCTGAGTGCGGGACAAAGAGGTAGATAATGGATGGATGGATGGATGGATATTACTACTACTACTACTGCTGCTACTACTACTGCTATTAATAATAATAATAGTAATAATAATAGGTAGGAGGCAATTATGTGTATCTTAGCCATCATCCTGGTACTTCTGAATAAATGTTTAAATGCAGATAAGCTACTGCTGTTGTGGCTTTTATAAATAATTGATTGCATTTTCAAGCAGTGTCTTGGTTCTGTAAACTTCCACTGTGGTGTTTTTCATCTTTGCATCACCATGATTAAAACCAGAGACATTGTGTGTTCTCAGTATGACAATATAAAAGCTCTGAACACTCAACACAAATGATGCAAATACATAGTTCTGAACCAACTGTATCCCCTCTGCTTAAAAGCTACAGTTCGACATGCCCCCATGTGAACCAGAGTTAAGAGTTATCACTGACCGTGTTTACACTGAATCAGCTCTTAGAGGGATTTTGTGCTGCTGTTATATTATTTAATAAATGATTCAAACATGCCATTATTTTCCTATAAAATAATATCAAGAACAAAGCAGATGTATGCAGACAATCAGGTGAGAAATGAACTAACATTTCTACTTAAGCACATTACCTTTTTGTCCTTTACTAATGTCTCTCATTTGACGGAAATGGAGTTAATTGCACAAATGCATATGCAAGGTCAGTGCATGCTATGAATACACACTCACTTTATTATCTGCTTCATCTCTTTCTCTTTTTTAGCCAACCTCTAGCTAATGATTAGTCAGTGTAGTGTAATGTAATGGCCAGTGAGTGGAGGTATAAAACAGGTGTTTCTAATTTAGTGGGTAATGAAAAGAAACCCAGCCTTGATGTTTCTAACATAGTGGCGGATGAATGGAAGTATAATGCAGGTGTTTCCAATATAGTGGGCCGTAAGTGGAAGCACAAAGTAGATGTTTTTAATTTAGTGGCCTGTGAGTGAAGGGATAAGGGAGGAGTTTCTGTTAAAGTGGCCAATCAGTGAAAGTATAATGTAGGTGTTCCTCATTTAGTGGTCACTGATTGGAAGTGTAAGGTTATGCGTGTGCTCCTTATATAGCAGCCCCTGAGTGAATGTATGAGGTCAGACGTTCTAATGTAGTGAGTGCAAGTATAAAGTAGGTGTTTGTAATTAAATGACCAACCAGTATAGATATAAAGTGGCAAATAAGTGGAAATATAAAGTGTTTCTTATTTGGTAAATGTATAAAGGTATCCCTATAAGGTAAAGTTTTCTAATATAGTGGACAAGGAGTGGATGTATAAGGTAGGTGTTTCTAATAAAGTGGCCAGAGAGTGGACATGTAAGGCAGGTGTTTCTAAGTGGCCAGAGTAGAAGCGGAAAGCAGGTGTTTGTAATTGTTTGTAATTAAATGACCAGTGAGTGGTATAAAGTTGCCAATAAGTGTAAGTATAATGTATGTATTCCTTATACAGTGGCTGGTGAATTGAAGTATTAGGTGAGTGTTTCTAATATAGTGGACAGGGAGTGGATGTATAAGTTAGGTGTTTCTAATAAAGTGGCCAGAGTGGAAATAGAAAGTGGCCAGTGAGTGTCCTCTTTGGTCCTAAGATCTTGGTTCACTGTTCGTCACTGTTCTGTTCTATGTCCAAATAAATGCTCAAAGAGTCAAAGGGTCATTATTTGGGGCCGAGTTCCAAGGTCTGTGCCTCAGGAACTAGCCTGATTTCAGCTTATGCACTTGCCCCGCCTGGCTCTTATTGAGCGGCAAGGCCCCAGCCAGTGTTTATGCTTATTTTCCCTCGAGTCTAATGGAGCGTAGACAGGAACAAAGAGACATGTCTCACTGTGTATTCAAATGTAAGGGAATAATTTAAAGGCTGAATTGAATCTGCTGCAAAAACTTGACATGAGTGAAAGCTGCTGATCAAAGTGAGAGGATATGCAGGGGAAAAAATCCGATTTTCGCTTTAAGTTCAGAAAGCATACATAATGGTTGTTTTGTCAAACTGTACTGTCTTTTTATGAATACATTTGAATATAACAACACAGAACATGTGGAGACACAATCATATAATCATTCTAACAAAGGCAAGCAGATTCATTCTACCCTCCCCAACACCCTCTCATTTTCCACATTCTCTCTCTCTCTCTTTCTCTCTCTCACCCTCTCACTCTCTGTCTCTCTTTCTCTCTCTTCTCTCTCTCTCTCTCTCTGTCTCTCACTCTCTGTCTCTCTTTCTCTCTCTCTCTTCTCTCTCTCTCTCTCTCTCTCTCTCTCTCTCTCTCTCTCTTTCTATCTCTCTTTTCTCTTTCTCTCTCTCTCTTCTCTCTCTCTCTCTCTCTCTCTCTCTCTCACTTTCTCTCTGTCTCTCTCTCTCTCTCATTCTCTCAATGGGTGGAAGTAAGCCTCACTGTGTGTTGATGGAAATACCATTTCCTGTCCTGTCTGCTGCTTTCCTGTGTCTGTCCTGACCTTTCCTTTCCTTTCCTTACTCCTCTTTTTTATTTCCGTTTTCCTCTTCCCTCTTTCATCTTTCCTTTCTTTTCCTTTCCTTTCTTCTCTTTTCTCTTTCGTCTTTTCTTTCCACTCTGCCCTTTACTATTGAGTCTTTCCTTCCCTACCCTGTCCTTTCCTTTTCTCTCCCTCTCATCCCGCCGCAATGTGATCTTCCATATTATTTTTAAAAAGTGCATTCCATAGAGGAGAGAGCAGAAGGAAGTCATTTACTCTGCAGGTTCGAACCCCAGTCTCTGTGTGCCTTGCCCACATCTGATGGACATCTCCAGTGGTTCGCTTCCTCACATTTCACCTGCCCTCCTCCCTCACACTCTCCCCCTGTGCTGTGTGTACGACTGACACTTTCATGCCTTACGCAGTTAGACAGTAACCCAAAGCCTCCCTGCTCTGCTCACCTCCGCCACTTTGATTTAATAAGAAGCAGGAGGCCAAGTGCTGGGAAATCTCACTGGACCACCGAGCTTTGTGTGTGTGTGGGAAAAGACTCTCCACTTGAACAAATGAGTTGCCATGATAAGATTTGATATTGCCTTATTAACTGTAAGACATCTGAATGGATATTCTTAAGCTGCAGAGCACAATAAGCATAATGCTAAGCTTAGCTGTAGGCTAGGAAGAATATTTGGTGGACAGCAAGCACATGTTATTATATGTCTATTAAACTGTTGCTGTGTGTCTACAGAGTTTTTGATTTTATTACAAAAATAGCACAATACAAAGACTTTATTACTCAATACAAAGATTTTATTATTTAACTAATTTGAACCAGACCATCTCCATATATCAGTTTTGATCTCCTTATTATTGCTTTGTTTGATTTTTTTTATTTGGTTTTAAACAGCTTTCTCAGTCAGGATTTAGCATTGTGGACACATCTCACATTTACTTACAGCCCCTGAGCTTCGTTCTAACACTGTACATGACTGCCATATTAAAAATATTTCTACATTCATTTTCAGCGGCACAGCTTTAATTGAAAACTTTTAAATGGTGAATTTATTATGAGTGTGTTGTATCATAG
>JBBJLR010000037.1:2577798-2592758 GCA_037577145.1 Brachypetersius gabonensis
TTTCTCCATCTTCCTTTTTCTCTTCCTCTCTCTCTTTCTGTCTGTCTCACTCTCTCTCTCTCTCTCTCTCCTTCTCCCATTCTCTCTCTCTCCTCCATTTCTCTCTCTCTTCCTCTCTCTCTGTCTCTGTCTCTGTCTCTCTATCTTTGCCTTCCCTCTGTCTGTCTCTCACATACAGACTCTCTCTCTCTCTCTCTCTCTCTCTCTCTCTCTCACACACACACTCTCTTTCTCTTTTCTTGTCTTGCTAATGCACCCCTTGTGTTATAAGATTTGCCCTCAATTTCTACACATCAGAATGTATATTCATGGAAAAAACGCCACACGGAGCTTGTAGTCCCTCCATGCATGTGGCGTGTTTGTGTCTGCACATGCTACTAATGCATAAAAGAGGATAATTTAATTTATGGACTGATCCATTGATTACATTCACACGTGGCATCGTCACTAGCCACACTATTTTTTGTCAGGACAGAGAGGGGTCGATGTGATTACAGAGCTACCAAAGTGTGGCCGTCACTAATCACTCAGCCATGACTATTCTGCTCAGGAGCTCATAATCACGCTTAAAACCGGCAGAATTAAGGGAGCACTGTTAAGGACCTCTGTAATGCTGCTGTGATGAAAGGAGCTTAATGAACAACATAAAAAAACTTGCTGTTTCCTTTGGGAGAGCATGGAGACAGGAGACAGCCAAATAATCATGCATTTTTTGTCCTGTTAACGAATCAAACAGCTTGTTATGCAGATGAACGGGTGTGCGCTGATAATTGAACATGGATCGTTCTGACAGGCTCGCATTCAGTGGAGGTTCATTCTCATCAATTCAGTGCGTCTCCGTTGCTCTAAAAGTAACCGCATTACAGACAGTTGAGTGGAGCTTTTGGAAATTCACTGTGTCGGATAGTCCTCCAGGTCCCATCTCTATAAAAAAGAGTATTTTTCACAGTTAAAGAGCGGCGATAATAAGTAAATTTATCTAAATATAATAGGTTTTTCCAAGTAGAATAGAAGTAATTGAATCAATCTTGAATTATATTACAGCATATTATATAGAACTGCATACCAGCGTATTATATGGTGTCAGTGCATGGTGTCATGTATTGAACATTATTTACTATGCAGTGTATAGTATTGTATCTAGCTATTCTGGAGCATAATGTAATGTATTGTATCTTGTCTTATTGTACTGTACTGAACTTTATGGGATTCAATACATCATTTTTGCTGCATCATTTTTTTAGCATCAGGTGATATTTTAGCGAATACTGAACACAGTATATTGTATTGTATTAAATTATATAGCAGTGTATTGAATTGTACTGCATTGTTTCAAATTGTTACACAGTGTATCATTTTGAATCATAGCTTATCGTATTAGTTGTGCACGGTAAGCTTCTACAAGTTAACTTTAAAAAAATCAATCGAGTTGTTACTTAATTAAAGTCGGCTTGCTGTAAGTCTAAGTTACTCAAACTATACTTATTCGATCCAAAGCAATGAGTTTGCATTCCTTTTTTTTTAAATGTACAGGGTATTATTGTATAGTGACTAGTGTATAGGGATATGTCTTTTATAATGTTGTATGCTCAAATGAATGGAAATTGGAAATGTTTATGTAATGCAAGGCATATTTTATACCATTTATCAGATACCGGATCAAACCAAGAAAGCACTGTATCATATCAAAGCAAAAGATGACTTTTGTGAAAAGGTACATTCCTAAAAAAGTTCACATACAGCATGACAATGCAAAAGTATAACATTGGAATAAACCATAAATACAGTAAAATGTCTGCATAGAATGACGTATCAAAATTCACTGTCAAGTGACTGACCACTGTTGTGCTCACTAATAATGGTTTTGCAAGTAGAGAGTCCTACGCAAAAAGTCAAAGAAAGGAGAGGAGGTTGGAGTGTGTGGTCATTAGGCTGGCATGTGAGGGAGAGTGACAGCAAGAGATGGGCTGTGTGTGGTTACGTAGTTGACGGGCCCAACAGATTTAATTCCAGCCATTTAGGGTTCTGCCATAAGGCATTCAGCTCAGCATTCATCCATCAATTTTGCTCCTGCAACAACGAAATGACAGACTAGGATGTAAAATACCCTCCTGCTGCCTCGGCACAGCTGTGATTCCAGCCCGGGAATCGAGGCTAATAGCACCCCAGTGGCAAGGCTTGAGTACTTTGATACTTGCAAACAAGAATTCAAGTATTTGGCCTAGCATAACCAGTTTGTGCTTACACTCTCATAGCCTCCATCATTAGCATATTCAAACTCAAAAATGTTGCTGTTGCTGCAAAAGTTACTATTCTTGCCAAAGTTATTATTCTTGCTATAGTGCATGATGCAGGTGGTTACAGTGTAAGGTCATGGAAAACGAAGTCTGGTACATGAGGAGGACAGCATGAGTATACGTTTTCTGTCTGTTTAGTTCTTTGCTATTGTACTGAAGATACAGGGCTAATGTAGTTACAAGTGATAGAAGCTAATAGCCTGTCAGTTAGTGCTGTGCAAGCTGCATGCTTAAATCACAGCTGCGTGAAAACATGTCAAGTTGGTACAAAATGGAGATGTTGGCCTATGGAAAGTCTGGACCACATGGGCTGGGAGGCTTAGGAGGATCCAGGGAACACATACAGACAGACCAGGCGCAGGTGCAGATAGTGACTTTTATTTACACTGCATACCATAATGTAAACTGGCTTTACTAATAACTTTCTAAACAGTGGCAAATCAGTCCCACAGCCCTCTAGCCCTGGTTCTCTCAGTCTCTTTAACAGACTGAAGGGTTTAGTTTTTAATGCAGTTCCTCCCTCAATACCTTTCAGATGTACCTTGATAATGGGGAAGCTCAGCACACCTAGGTCACCTGACTGTCACTGTGCCTCTATAACACCACAGTAATGTCAGTTAAACTTGTAATATGTAATATTCATTAAAGAGTTTTACTTCCATTACTTTTTGGCTTCCTTTACTTGTTGGATAACTGGAGCAAAGCCAACGAAACAAACTGATTACCCCAAACAAGACTTAGCTGCACAGCTCCATTTGGCAAGAAAGGAAAACAGTGATAATGAGAATTTATAAACTATCACTTTAATGACCTTAACATGTGCCTGACATTGATTTCAGTGCTCTTTCTCTGCGTTCTGTGCTATAGCAACAAAACAAGCATGCCAGCTCCTCTCTATGCCAGTCTTATTGTGCTCTGCCCTCCCAGTGCTCACAACATGACCTCCCCCAAGCTCCCCACCAGTCTTGGCTCAATGCACCCTCCGCAGCACGCACACACCTCCAAGAAGTAATCCAACCAAAGCTGAGGCCCTCCATCTGAGCCTGCCTCCCTCAGTCTGCTCCTCCATCTGCCTCCATGCTAACACAGCACCAGAGGAGCAGAAAACGAGTCGAACTCTGCTGACAGTCTCTCCTCCACTGACTTAATACCTTTCTTGCTCTCTCTCTCCATCTTTCCCTCTTGCTATCACTGTCTTCCTTCGTCTGTGCACTTTCTCCCTACTCCTCTACTTTAGAGGGCATGACTCACTGTCATTTAAACAAGCTCTTCACACCTTTATCTGTAAGAGAACAGAGCGAGATGCTGGGGGTTGATTCACCACGGAATCATTTTACTCAGGGAAGATTAGAGAAAGGATGTCTCTGATTTGTTGGAAGCGAAAAAAACAGTGACCACTTCCTTTATCTCTGCTCCACTCTTGCTTGTCGAGTGATGCTGCACAAGTGCTTCGTTTTAAGGCTTAAAAAAATGGCAGTCGCTCACAATCAGCCATGCATTTGAATGAACAATTACTGCTCAATTCACCTTTGCACCGCAAGCACTTGCTGGAGGGCTTTAGCTCAGTGTTAGTACTGACGCTTTAATTGACAAACACATCAAGGGCCTCTTCATTAAGCGCTATTAAACTACAATTGAAAAGTTTGGAATCACTGCCTTCAGCAACATAAGACCAGCTGTGTTGCAAATGCATATATAAAAATATCCTAATATGAAGCAAAGTTGTAAATATAAAGGCTTGTAAAATATATCCCATGTGTTATACTCCACACGCTGCCAGAAACATTAATATATATTTTAGACTTTATATCTTGCATTTTACAGTGACACCTAAAGCAAGAGAACAGAAATAATGCTGCCGCCACTGTTTTTTATTTCTAACTGACTGTAACATGGCTATAGCTTGTATTCACAAATAGAAGTATTACTATAATTCATGCAGAAGTTTCAAGTACATCCAGAATAATGATATTCAAATGAAAATGAGAATATAATAATGAAATAACATACTCAAAGTGACTCCCAACTTGGCTAGTGTACAAATCTATTGAAGCACGTTTCTGAGGTTCAAGCAAGAGTACTTCAGTCTGTGGCAGTAAATCACATGCACGCAGACGCACACACACACACACACACACACACACACACACACACACACAATCTAGCTGTCCCAATGTAGATGACTCTTCCATTTTCCTTGTGCTGTCCATGCCGGCTCGATTAAGCTGTCTCTCCTGCTGCGGACTGCAGACACCAGCCGCCTGTCTGGGTGCAGAATCATCAGCCGCAAGGACAGCTCTGCTCTCAGGCCCGTAAACAAGTCCACCACACGTCCATCAAACCAACGGAGGACGACAGCTCCAGCCTACCCAGACCACCCTAGCAAGCTTCTCACCACACACTGCCCACTTCACGCCACAGCGCCCCTGTTTCCTCCCGTGTGATGTGATGGATTTCTATGCAGAACAGTATGGATTGTTAGCGGAGAGTTAATCACAGTGTTAAGGTTAAGCCGGGGTTTTCACTGCGATGGCTGTGCTAGAGCCCAACTGTGCACATATGGCTGTCCGATGAAGAAGTGTGGAGATAAGGGAAATGAGGCATCTCTGATGGTTTGAAAGTGTGATAATTATTGCGCCTCATCCACCAGGCCCCGCTTCAAAATAGCTAAATCCCCCGTCGGCCCAAAGCAAATAACGAAATGTGAAATCAATTAAATAGCCTTTAGAATAATTCCGCCTCTCTCAATTAACTGCGTGCAGCATTTTCCGTTGTCCACACCAGGCGAATTGTCCTTGAGAGTTTGCTGTGACTTGTTTCAAAGCTCTAATCCACTGAAAACAAAGGAGAATGGGGAATCAGAAAAAAAAATGATAGCCTAACTTTTTGCTCACATAAGCTTTTCATTTGTGTCGGGTCAACTTAGATTCTCCTGTGTTGTTTAAAAAATATTTCAGAGGCTGTTTGTCATGAGATTTTTTCATCCGGCACTTTGTAAGTGCTTATTTTGACCATCCTGCTCATTTGGGTGATTGATGCTAAGCGTGGTATTCGGCTAACTGCAAAACAAAAAAAATCCTGTGCGATGCCAGTAAACAGCATTCGGTTCCAGTTCTATTTTGTGTGAGATTCAATGAATGTAAAAGTTCAAGAAACCATGTTCCTTATTCGTATTTCACAGCTACTCAAGTCAAGAGCCCTTAGAAAGGGCTTTACACTTCTAATGCGAAATGCAAAGCAGATCTGTAACCTTTCATGAGACGTATTCCAACAATGCATTTGTGTAGTTTGCGACTCCTGGCAGCTTAGCATCAGTTTCATCCATGAAATGTCAGCCCACAGAGTCATCACAATGCGGCATGCATGCATGTAACCACACGCACTCGGCATTGACCGGCCATAGCCTTTCGCGCCAGATGCCTGACTGGATGTCTCGCAGATCGCTCCAGTGCAAAAGGTCATCGGGCCCTTCAGCGGAATTCATTTATGCGAAAGGTCTTTGGCGAGGGTCCAGCGGGCCACGAAGGCAAAACAGAGTGACATACCCTCAACCTTTTCCTCCAGCAGGAGCGCTGCATCTGAGGGAAGAGCCCTGGACAGCAGAGATCTGACTTACAGCAGCGCAAGATGCTTTCTTCCACAGACAAACAGTCAGGCTATTTTTAGTCTAGCATTAAAGCACAGGGAGAAATGTGTACTTCCGAGCATACTGATCTAGGATCAGCTCTCACTGCTCAGCCTTGAGGAGTGTCTGTTAGGGTGATAAGCTATGAGAGGCCATGCATCACAGTGATTTCTCCGTGGGGTGTTGTTAGTCAAGCAGAGTGAAACCCCCCAGAGTAAAAAAGTCCAATGTAACTTATGGCCTCGAGCGGCTAATTGCCTTTACAAAATGGCAACAAAATGCAATATCAGAAAATACACTGGTAATAAAAAATTCAATAAGCAATTTTTCCACCAAGCAATGCAGTTCATTATGGTTGCCAGGCAACATAACAATCAAAAATTGTCCCATGAACAGCTCAATGTGTTTCGGTAACTTGGTGCATACAGAATTTAACTGTGTGTGCATGTCAAGTATTTTACAGCTTGGGATGCGGCCCAGATTTTAATTTTAGAACCAGAACTGACCAGTTTACAAAGCAAGGCTGACAGGAAGTACATGTTGGAGAATTCCATCATGGCATACCTGATCATTTTACTTCAACAATTGTCAGATTTTATACATTTAATAAAAATTAGAAAGATGATTAGAAATGAAGTAACATTTGTAATGTTGTATTAAAGATCAGTTTCTTTGTCATAAGTTAGACCTGGGCCCATCATTTAGGTTCTCAGTGCACATTAACATTTCCAACACCTGCTTGCATGTGTTTTTTAAGCCAGTCTGGGTATAGGTCTGATGACTAAACATAAATGTTACATAAATGTAAATAAGTGATAGCACTGCTGAGAACATGTTGACCTCCTGAAGTGCAGACAAGATCCGACTGTGGGTGTATAGACAGAATGCGTAAAGAGGACATGTGACACAGAACGCTGAAATCACTGTGCCCATCACTGCCACTCCTTGTGTTCTTATCTCTCCTGTGCCAGAGCAGTGAGACAAAAATGTGAAGAATGCACAGTCTGGGGGGGTGGAGGTGTGGGGGCATGATGAGGGTGCCTTAGAAGCCTAGGCATGTTCTTTATGCCTAGCCAAGAAAGGCTGGCATTTATTGGGAAATAGCCAATAATGCCATGTGACCTTCCATGAAAATGTGCCAGTAAGGGTTATTTGAAGTGATGCCATTTAAAAATCAAGTATGAGTATATGGACGTGTCAAAAGATGTGTCTCTAAGGAACCATATTTGTAAGCGAAATGTGCCACCAACAATATCCACATAGTGGTGACCCAGTTATGACTCTTTGATGAACCATTTACCACAGTTTCTTTCGGTTTTTAGGCATCAGTGAAACTAAATAATTTTCGGTGTCCTTGATGGACGTACTGTGCGACAGGCTGCTTAGGCTGAGATTTACAACATGCTTATTCGACTGTAAAATTAGAAAAAAGGGGGTGAGCGCTTAACTCTTGGTTTAAGCCATCACACTTCAGGGACGGTAATTAAAATCACATTATCTCAAACAAAACATCTGGAATGCTGCTGCTGCCCAACGATGCCAGCTTCTCACTCACATTGACTAACAGTGGATCACGGTGATCTGAAACTCATTGTACCCCATGAAGGCAATGTTTTAGGTGTAGGTGAGACGTTTTCTTGCATTTTGTCCTTGTATCTTGGATGAAAACGAAATCAGCATTTGTCAGCGTTTTTTCAAAGATGAGGTGAGGAAAGACAGATGGCAAGAGGGTGTTTTAGCTTGTTTTGAACATGAGTGCAGTAGTTTGGTGTCATTAAGTTCAAAAGGAAAAGAACCAAGGAGAGATACCACCATCAGTCATTCTAATTTATTGGGAGAAAAGTGGACTTCCTTGGCTTGTTCTAACTTGTGTACAATCAACAGCTCTGCTTTGAAGTACAGTGCACTCTGAAAAATTAAAGGTTCTTGGCTTCGACCAATGCTTCTTAGATAAACCTCTAATGTGGTATAGAACCACATTCTCCAAACTTTAACAAAGCTTTTTCACACTTATTTCTAAAAAAACTGTTCTATAAAGAGCCTTTCATTCAAGTTGGGGTTTTATGAAGGACTCTGTTTTGTCCTTGAATTTTTAAGAACATCTTTGCTTTTGGTGTTTATCAGGTCATGGTTGCCTTCATAAGACTTTCGGAGTGTTCTCTTGCATCCCAAAGCTGAATTCATGGTTGATGTGCAGATGCACATGCTGTGAACGGCCTGAATTTGCAATTCATCTCCAGTTCTTGCCGAAGGATGACGTCCATAATCACTGTGCTCCAGTTTAATGCCGCCAACTCCACCCATCCAAGCGATGGTTTAAATACGGCTCCAAAAGTAGAACATCCTGCCTCGCTTGTGCTTATGGCCGATTGATCATTGTGAGGATACTTGGGGCCAGATGGGCAGTTTATGGATCCTTCTGGCATGTACTGTGGGTTTGGAACTCATCCGCTTCCTGCCAAACGTGCCGCTGCCATTGGATTTCCGTTTCCAGAACCTTCTCTGAGACTTCACTACCTCACGTGCATGTCAGTTTAAATCAGGCGAGAGCACCAGATGGCCACTGTATGGCAAGGACATGCTTGCCAATACCACGGCTGAGCCAGATGCATGAGCACATATCAGAGATGAGGCGTGTCCATTGTGGAAAATGGTGTCATATTCATAGGGAGCAGTGATATCCCGTTTTATAGAATATTATGCTTCATCAAATGTCAAAGTTGTACCTCATTTGTGTCATTTAGAGATATTTTATGAATATAATAATTTGATGAAAAGTTGTGGTGGTGAGTGGAGTCTTGTTTGTTAGAAAGTAAATGTAATACAATACTTGTGTAATTTGATTAGTTAAGTAATTACATTTACTTCATTAACGTGCTTAAGAAAAACAATGTACTATTACTCAATATTTAGACAAAAGTATTGGGACACACCTCTTCATTCAGGGTTATTTCCAGTGAAGGGCAATCTTATGCTCTAGCATACTGAGACATTTTGGACAATGCCATGCTTCCAGCTTTGTGGACACAGTTTGGGGAAGAATCTTTCAGCATGACTGTGCCTCAGCGCACAAAGTGAGCTCCATAAAGACATGGCTGGATGAGTTTGATGTGGAAGAACTTGACAGGCCTACACGGAACCCTGACCTCAACCCCATCCAACACCTTTGGGATGAACTGGAACGGAGATTCCGAGTTAGGATGTCTTGTCCAACATCAGTGCCTGACCTCATGAAGCTCTACAGAATTAATAGGCAAAATAAATGGGCACAAAAAATCCTTCCAAAAAGAGTGGAAGCTGTTATAGCTGCACAGGGGGGACTCATTTTATATTTTATATTAAAATCTATGTGAATGCAATAACATACAAGTCCCTGCTTATGTAATGGGTCAGTCGTAAAAGTCTGTCTGAAAACGGATGACTCAAACAGGTACAAAACTATCCAGACACGCCTTGTAATTAGTGTTCAGTTAATGTAAGGTGCACACATTGCTGACACAGGTTTTCAATAGTGCTGAATTATCTATAGCTAGCTTGTATAATCTATAGCTAGAAAAGCAGTGTTAGTACAGTGTGACACTCAGGACCAGCAGCATATGGGTCCAAGGCCACCATGTCCTAAGTAAAGTAGTTTTCAGAGAGGTATAACCTCCCCCCAGGACTGGGCCATAAAAGAGTGGAACTGCATTTTCTTTCGTGATGGAGCTCCTTTGGGATGAGTTATAGTGGCATTTGTGATCCAGAACTAATCGTCCCACATCAGCACCTGACCTCGCTGGTGCTCTAGTGGCCGGACGTAATAAAATCCACACTGCAATGTTCCAACATCTAGCTTTCTCTGAAGAGTAGAGGCTCTCACTGCAGCGAAGATGTGACTAACTCCTTACTAATCCACTTGACTTTAGAAGAAATGGGGCTGGTATCTACGCATAATGTGTTTAGTATAAACAAGTTAAATGTGTTTTTCTTTCTGAACCGCTGTTGCCCCAAGGAAGACAGGCTCCCCTTTTAAGTCTGGACTATTTTAACATTAATACATGTTTTTAGGGATGTGGGGTTTTTTTTTATGAATGTGAATGGCAATGGAGTCAGTTTGATGTAAAGTCATTAGAGTGCCTCGCAAAAGATAATACAAATAAGATGCAAATGAAATTTCCTCTGTGAGATCAGCCTCAGAGGGAAATTTACACTGTTTAAAATAATGAAGGAAGCCTTCAGTAGCGGAACAGTCAAAACAACGCAGGGAGTTTTACTTCGCGTGCAGCATCCCCCCAGAACGGTTTTACATCTGTAGTTACTGAACTAATTATCTAAGTAGGACTCGAATAGCCATCAGTGAGCATGCTCGAGTGAGTATCATCCGAGGCTTTGCTTTGCTTTGCACCCCCTTGCCTCTGAAACATAATAACAATGCTCTAGGAAAAGTCATTTATCCTTCCGACTGCTCAGTCTAATTTGACAAAGCTGAGAGCGTTTAATTCCTCCTCTTCTGCGATGATTTCTCAAATGACCTCCACTGAAAATGGAGAGCATGTCCTCCGGTCACCAGAAAATAATACGTTTGAAAACATCTGGGTTCAGAGTGTGCTAAAACATGAGTGTAATTTTCCAACGCTTTTAGCTCGACGCAGGAGCAAGAACACAAGAGTAAACGGCACGAAAGAAAAATGCAAAAGTTACTTGCCTTTGGCATCATACTCCGCTTAAATGCAGACATCGTCTAAACACAGCATCCGACTTTGTAATGTGATTGTCTAATGAAAGTCTGAACCGCTGTGACTCCCAGTAAGCCCCTGTGGGGGCCCATGCATAATGGAAATCACTCCAGAAGTTGCTCTAATTTCTTGTAAAACACTAAAGATGTATTTAACCTTTCGCCCAAAAGGCTTTTGAATGATATAAATGTCATAAATAGATAAAAAATGTATCATACAAGAAGCAGCATTTGAAAAACAGATGTTTCCAGTGCTTGAGATATTTATAAGAGATGCTTTTTTTAGACATTTTTGGGATAAAAGTGACTGTAGCCACCACAGTAGATATTCAATTGCATACAAAGATTCCCAGATGGGCTCAGAAATGCTGCATTTCAGTTCCAAAAATCTTTAAGTGCTGTCATAGAATACTCACCATGTTCTACTCACTCTGTTCATGTTGCAATGTCTAATTAGGCTTTGAGATTTAAGGTTATTGCAATTGGCAGAAGTCACACGTTTTAAGTGCTGGCTTTTTAAACAACCCATCAAAAAAAAAAAAAAATAATAATAATAATAATAATAATAATAATGTGAAGTTTGTATATGGTTCAAAACATATATATAGTAAAACTATGCTACAAATCAACCAGAGGTGATAGTTTATTGATTTATTGTGATATCTGTGATATCACAAAAGCCAGTACATTTATATGTAATGCCTTTTACACCTTACAGAAGGTTAGCCTGACTTTTCACATTGAAGGAGGGTTTCTGCCCTGACTACTTCCTGAATGAGGCACAATGTGGGATGAATCAGGTCATTTACGTTTGCTAGTCTTAAAGTCACAGTAACAAAATGGTTATTAAAAAATAAACGTAGCACACAGACAAAAAAGTAAATTGTGTAAAATACAAGAAAAAGTTTATTATATGGACCCTTAAATGTTATATTAACATTATATAAGCAGGTCCAATTGAATTACCCACAACAACAGCAGCCTCAAGACAATTGCTTGTTTAAAAGTACATGTACTGCAGCGGGTACTGCATAGAGAGGTTGATGCTGGGCTATTTATAAACAAAGAACAGAAATGCTTAGGTGTGTATGGGGTTATCAGGTGTGCAAGTGGTGCATCATATATATTCTTCTACGACAGCCTGCTCGGGTCTGGCAGGTTATAAACATTTAACCTCTGTGTCTCCACCACAATAGGATAGATCTCTAAAGAATGTTGTCATTAACACAGGGCATCAACCTCTGGCATCGCTCAGCTTGCCTTTCAGCAGTGTCATTTTTCAAGGCTCTGATTTTACTTCTGCTGCTTGCACCCTTGTTTGCGTCTAGCGGCTTTTCATGGAGCTTTTCATCTCACTCCTCTGTATTCCGTCCTCTTCCCGACTCAATGCGAGGCGCGCCCAGTCTACTCAGCCGAGTATATATTTTTTTTCCGCTGCTCTGTTAATTAGTTTGGCCAAATAGCTTCCTTCCCAGGCCTTTCCCCATGCTAATCCTGCACCGTTACTGTTCCAGACCAGTAGACCTGGCTAAGGTTTGCAGGCCGCTCGCTTTTTAAATTAATGAAACTCCTCCATCTCCTTAATCCGCCGCGTCTCATGCCGCTTTGCTGCATAAATCTATTTAATGCTGGGCCTTTCACTCGGGCTGGGAAGAGATGCCTCGTCCTGCCTGTTGGGTGAGTGTAGTAAATCTAGAGCTCGGACACTCACGGAACTGCTTCGTGTGTGTCAGGAACCCAGCTGCTCCGCCATCCTGCCTCAAACCTCGAAGCTCATGTTTACAGTTTATGACAATTGGAATTTTCTAACTTCATACTTGACATTTCAGTGCATACATGCTATGGCATATCATTTGGAATGCAAATTGGCCGAAATGAAGGTTTCATAGATCCTACGTACTGAGTGCTGGGCGCTAATGGGTGCTAGTGATTTGCGTATTGAAAATATTTGTGAGGTATTCTTGTTAATGCCGGACCATCACTACTCCCATAACTGGGCGACTGTGTTGTGGGATAAATGTAATCCAGTCTTTCCATGCCATTCTCCTTTCAAAGCTAAGTTCTGGCTGTCTCATATTCAAGCTTTATGCTCTTATTCCCTCTAAAACGCTAAAGATGAATGTAGCCTTCCTCCGAAAAGGCTATTGAATGGCGATTATATAAATGTCAGAAACAGATAAAAAATGTATCATACAAGAAGAAGAATTTGAGTGACGTTTCCATATTTTGTGATATTCATAAGAGATCATTTATTTTTTTTTAGTTTATGGGACAACAATGATTGTTGTTACTACAGTAGGTATTGGGTTCTATACAAAGATTCCCAAATGAGCTCACAAGTGCTGCATTTCAGTTCAAAAGAGCATCTTTTAATGCTGTCATAGAATACATCTTTTCACCATGGTCATTTTACAACGTCTGCTTTGGCTGAGGTTTAAGATTTAAGAGAGTGTAATTCATTCGTTCCCATGACGTTCTCCCTTCAAAGAGCAGAGCAGTTCTGACGGTTTCAAATCGTAAATATTAACCACATTCAATATTTATGACTCAGCATCCTGAACCTTGGTTCTCTCATGTGAGGCACAATATTGATATCATTTGTGACATCATACATTAATGCATGATGTCACAAATGGAGAGCTCAGATCTTCACTAGACATCTGAAGACGTAGGGACTTGTTTTAGGAAAAGTCTTGAAGTCTGATAGCTTTGATGACAAAAAAAAGGAAATCAGTCATTATATGTGGGTTCTCTTCCGTCAGGGTCCTTTAGCATGGGCCTGGCATTAATGCAACAAACAACAACAAGTGTTCGGGGATCCCTGGTTTAATGTTTTGTTGATTTTCTAAGTGAAAACAAGTACACATCCTCTACAGAGAACACACTTATGAATTTAACAAACTGGGAACAAAAACAGAAAAACAACAGAAAATATGGCCTGTTGTTATTTTAAACTCATCAGATAAATGGAAATTGTGCAAAGGGTATAGACCAGTTGATCACATGATGAGCCACTGTCTAACATTATTAGATAGATCAATATGCTGGAGTGGAAAACGCTAAGCTTACAGAGTTCTGCACTGACGAGCCTCATGCTGAGTGATGGAGTAGAAGGAAGACCACCCTACCCACCCAGAGAGAGCAAAGCTAATTGTGTCTTCCGTGTTCCATCTAAAGCTGTGGCATCACCAGGTATTGAGCTCACAATCTCCTGATGATTACGCAAATATTTGGACAGAGCCCCTGACGATCTTAGAATTTGAACTACAACTGATTTTTGACCACTGTCACCGGCTGACCTGCCTCACAGCTAGGTAACATGAAGAGGGCAACCAGGCATGAAAAAGAACTGGAAGAAATAAATGAGAAAAAGAACAAAGAGTTCGAATCCTAGGATTCAGAACATGTTACTGCGATACCCTGTACAATTATATTTTTTTGGTTTATCAGTCATTGGAATATTTAGCTTTTTAAAATGACACCTGTATCAGAGACCTGTATGTATTCTTTCTCCTCCAGTACTTTTGAAGAAAGATATCTTCTTTAATTGGCTGAACCAGGACTCCTTTAGTAATCGTTTTCCTTTTCCGTTCTACTTCACTCTGGAAGAATGAAACCCACCCATTGACACCTTGTTGTTATTGTTACTGAGTGATGTGGCTGTTGTGTAATTATCGTGGAGACGCTTATTCCGCACCAGTAAAACACTGACAAATTGCGTTACAGAGCCTCCTTTGGTAAAACTAATCCTGCTCCAGTATTGTTTTAGTCGTGAGCACAACATCAGGGTAGCCTGGCTAACTTCACTTCTCCTCCATCTTCCCTCTGGCAATGCCAGGCCTGGAATGACTTGCAAAATTTCGGCGCCTTAAACCTGGAGCTATTTTCTTGTCTCAGCTCCCGAGTGCTCCTTTGAGCCGGAGGATCCATCTCGCTCCCATTTAAAGGGAGAGTTCCCTTTCATCCGTGCGAATATGAAACCGGATTTGGCCTGGGCCGCTCTGAGTGAGGCGCTGGCAGTCCCTCTCTGCTTTTATTGATGGCGCTGGACGCGCTTGTAGGGTTTCGCATGGCCCGCGGCTGGCCTTCTGATACATTCGCATGTAAACCAAGCTAACCCGACCCCACCCCCCCTGCACTAAAGGTCATCATTCAAAGAGAGCTTTAATAATGCAGCAAAAGGCCAATATGCATTTTTACCAAAGAGCAGCTGTAAGGGGAGAGCCTGGGTCAAATTCACACAGTTGGCGGATGTGTGTGTGTGTGTGTGTGTGTGTGTGTGTGTGTGTGTGTGTGTGTGTGTGTGTGTGTGTGTGTGTGTGTG
>JBBJLR010000037.1:2592858-2605168 GCA_037577145.1 Brachypetersius gabonensis
TGTGTGTGTGTGTGTGTGTGTGTGTGTGTGTGTGTGTGTGTGTGTGTGTGTGTGTGTGTGTGTGTGTGTTTGCACTTGTGTATGCATGTGCGTGCATGATTTAGATTCCGAGGTTCAGTTTGGAGCTTTGTTTGTAATATTTTATCATCGCTCGATGCTCGAAAGGACCAGTCAATAAATCAAACGTGAGTGGGACTAAACAAAAGGCTGTTTATACACCACAAAATGTTTTGCGGGCAAGTACCATTAGGGCCGAGATGTTTGCAATCGTAACAAAATTAAAGGGCTCATTTGGGTAAAGAAAATAATTCATCTCACTCAAGAGAAGAAGTACCAATGAGTGCTGCCACACACTCTCAAAAAAGCAATGCCAAAAGAAATCTCAAAAAAGAGCTATTTTAGGACCTTTCAAACCATGTTTTACTTTTGAAAAGTATAAAGTACTTTCTCAAATTAAGAGTTTTTCCTAGAACATTTAACTTATATCATTTTTAAACTTGAAAAAGGTCATTTGTACCTTTTTACCATAGATGGTTCTGCTATGGCATGTTTCTAGCTCTGTTATGTTTAAGAATGTAGAAGCACCACTTCTGGTTGTCCAAAGAACCTTTCAATATTTGGTTCTTTATGGAACCATTTATGTAAAGTGATGGTAGTAAAGAAACACTTTTAAATCTCATGTTTGCAAAAGAGTTTTGAGAACTTTTTGAGAACCTTCAGAAGATCTCAGGTTTCTAAACTACTTTTAGGGTATTTTTTTCTGAAATATTTTTATTGTGTTGAGGTTCTTCAGACTTAAGGTATTCCATGATCACACATCTTATTTTCAGCATTAGTTCTCTAAAGAACCACCCATGAAAAAGTGAAAAGTGGTTCTTCGATGGCAAAGGAGCCTTTTTGGTACATTTAATTATACAAGCATACCAATTTGCCTAAAGCCCTACACTGAAGCCAAGAATCCTTTAGATATGTCTGTTTTTAGCAATGTGGGAGGAAAAATGATGCAATTCCTCGACAGGCAGAGTTTATTTGAGTATATACACCAGAGGCCATCTTCATTCCTCTGTCTTCTCATTAACCCCTTAACAAAAAGCAGCTCTTAAGAGGAGAGCACTCCTGACTTCTCTTTTAAACTCGTCATCCTGATGAATGCTTCTGGATGATGATTCCAGATAGACAAAGGCTGGGCTGGGGGTAGATGTTGGAGAGTGTGTGTGAGTGTGTGTGTGTGTGTGGGGGGGGGTTGCAAAAAGCAGAGGCTTGCCTCCTAATCCCTTAAAAGCTGCCATGAAATCTGCAGCTCTGCTCGTCGTGCCTGCCTTGATTGTGAAAGTGGGGAAGAAAGTTGAGCGCTCCATCTTTTAATCCACTCTCTGATCCCACAAGCAGGGATTTCTCACTTTTCCCCCTCCTGTCATTCATCAAACTATATTATTCTAAGGCTAACAACCAAGGACACAGCCACTCCTACATAGTGTGAAAAAAAGTGAACAAGAGGCTGGAGGTTGTATAGATGAGCAGTTCGGGATGACTTGTTTAGCCCTTTCTCCTTCTGTGTTAACGAGAGGCAGGCAAACGTTCGCTCAGGAGTTTCAGGATTTCGATCGGTAAATAGGACAAGGGGAGATTAATCTTGCGTTGATTAAAATTCGAATTTAAATGATTCATCATGCCGCATCTCATTATCCTGATCCAGAGTGATTTAATCGAGCGTATGCGCCGACGCATGATTACTTTGTGACTTTCACCCACCTGTGTTATAATTGTCCTCATGGTCATTTGTGTTTTACATCAAAGCTCCTCAATTAGTCTCAAAGACAGAACAGGGCTTGATTTGTACCAGAACAAGCTGAATCTAGCTCTTATTTTAGTGGATTCAGAATTTCATTCACATATGAAGATATCAGATGTATCTAGAAAAAAAGCTTTTTTTTACAGGCAACAATATAAACCAATGTGGAAATGGGAACTAAAAAATAGCACTGACAACTGTAATAAAACCACAACCAAAGCTGTTTATTGAACATGCTACAACTAACAAATAACTGTACTTAACCCTGACTATAGTAACTTAACCATAACTGTCCTTACTTAACTTACAACTACAGTAACTGAACCATATCTAGAGTAACTTAACCATAACTAGAGAAAATTAACCATAACTGTAGTAACTTAACCATAACTGAACTTAGCCATAACTATAATAACTTTTTCATGACTGTAGTAACTTAACTATAGGTGTATGGTTAAGTAGCACTGTAGTAAATCATAGTAACTTGACCATTATTATAGTAACTTTATCATGATATTCTGTGTTGACCACAGAAAAGAAAGAAAACTGAAACAGATGTATAAAAACGTATAAAACTCAGAAACAAAAAAAAAACTTGCTTCACAAGTATTAATTATGTTAATAATAACATTTAAAAAAGACTGGTATTTAAAATGTTTATTTCTGTGTTTCCTTCACACACTTTGAGTTCCTAATAGTATGTTTATAAAACACAATATCTGTGTTTAGCTGTGTTTAATGCCTTTTTTGAGGCATCAGTTTTTGTTTCTTTGTTTTTGCAGTGTAATATGCTTGTGCTTTTTCAGAGTTGGCTCCCTGTTTGTGGTTATTTTATTAACTACATTAGATGGGCTGCTTTTTCTGCTGTGAATGAACCATGCCCATGTTTTCACTCCATAGTCCAGGGAGGTGTTGGAAGAGGTTTTTAATGCTTTTGTTTAATTTTAATTGTTAGCAAATACCTAATACTTGTGGTTATTGCTCAAACTGGATTTTTGGTTTGTCGATATTAAAAACAGAGTCACATATTTCATCATTATGTTAGTGGTTTCAGTTTATTTATTATCAATTACATTTTATGGCTGTGTCATTAACAAAATGATGTTACCACTCGTTTGTAATATTGATGTATTCATTACTCACCCATGAAAAAACATTGCTTAGTTTTGGTAAACCCATGTACTTGAGAACGTTTGATGCTTAAGAGCCTTTGGACCTTTTCCCTTCTCATTGACCTGCCTTCACTGTTTAGTGTTCTGGGAACCCATCATTTACAAATTAAGCCCTGCAGCAAAGTACATCACAGTTCTAATGAGAGGAGGCATTGACTTCAAACTCCAAAATCCTTGCTTTGATTTTGCACAGGTAACCAAAACAGGCTTTTGTCGCTTGACGTGAACTGAACTGAGATGAATATTCTTTTATTGTGTTTGTTTTGGATTTAATGGACTTAATCATAAAGGTTAACAGGTACACTTTTACATAGCAACTGCTTCAGTACAACACACATAACAAAAACAAATCAATCAGTTTAAAACGAATAGTCAGTAAGAAAGATTTGCTTTCTTCCAAACAATGAGCCAAAGTGATGCCATACAAGAACCAGTTCTAGTTACCTAAAAGATCTGCCAACAGATAGAACCATTACTTTATGTGTAATCTCCAACCATAACTGTGATTAGTAGCACCATAGTCCCTCTTGGTAGTGTAGCTTTGGTTCACTGTTATACCTGGACTCTAAACAGTTGCTAAGAAAGGGTAAATGTGTAGACACTGCATAGATACATCCATTAAACCCTTGAACTGTATTTTTGTGTAAGCAAACTATTCTTAATCTTGTAGGCAAACAATATACATGTATAAAGTATTCCTGGGGAATAATATTACAGTGTCAACCGAATTTTTCAATTTTGATGTAAACTAGGCGGTTCAAATCTTGGCTACATCTTATATAAGCTGCACTCTCATCAATCCTAAGACTGATATGACTTATCCCAGTCACACAGCTTTAATAAAAAATTGGAAATGTCTTACAATGTCTCTGTCAGAGAAACATAACATAGTAACAATAAGCAAAACATAAAAAAAATGTACATCCATTCATCCATCTGGCCAAGTGGGTCATGTGAGTGTTCCCTGGAAGCACATACAGAAGTAAAGGGAAATACGAAGCTCATCTTATATCTTCTTTAAGACACTACCATATAAAATCTGTGTATGCCGGGGTGTACCTCTCCCCCACCACCTTTGTGTGTGGAGCCATTTTCCACCTGCTCACACTGTTGGGTTTGGTTCTGCTTCACTGTTGTAGCTGAATGGGTTGTCAGCTACAACAGATGTCAATCAACTACACTCATTATAATATTATTACCATGCCCAGACTGTTCCCAGACAGGTTTGATACGCATTTTAAGCTGTACTTTTTATACAAACTTGGTAGGATGTTTCTGTCAAAGGAACAGATCTGTGTTGAGGACCCCCTGTATATATACACACGCATATATTACACACACATAAGGGGTTAAGTGACCAGCATATGTATGTGTTCACACAGACACACACACACACACAGGTACATCAAAGTTTATTTCCATTTAAAATGATTTATAGCAAATAAAAGTACATAGCTGTGTGAGTGTGTTTTCCCCAAATTATACTTAATATTGCTGTTTAGTCTTCCACAACAATCTTCTTCAAATGAACGTTCCATGAATGCCTTGAGCTCACTGAGGGGGCAGCTGACCACGTCTGCATGCACCGAGACTGATTATGTAGATCACAGAGGTGGCAGAGCCTCTTCACTCCCCAACTTCATCAAATCAGTTTCACCACAGAAGGCTAATCAGAAGTAACTGGGGAAGCAGGAATGGTCTGAGGATGCTGGGAATCACCAGCGCTAACTCTGTTTTTGCTAAAAAGGCACGCAGAACTGTAATGATTCATTCGGTGTAACCTCCCCTTGAGAGCGAGAGGAGGAAACAAGAGGGAGAGGGAGAGAAAAAAAACTCACCAGATTTGCTTTGTTCAATTCATGCACAATAATTTTCCCTCCATTTCACCATCGATCAAAAGCCACCGCAGAGGAATGGAAGCGGTCTCCTAGCCTGAACTCAATATGCTGATGTTACACAAGCTCTCTCCGTCTGAGAAGCTTTTGAAGGGCATGGCAGGGAGCGTCTCTGACTGGCCTCACACCTCCGGCTCCGCCCCACCGATGTTTCGATCCGCATCGCAGCTGAAGCTGAGAAAGCAAATCTGGGCAAGAATTTTTTTTCTTCCAAAAAATGCTCCTCCTAATGGGAAAGCAGACCCCGTCCGTCTAACAATTACGATTACTCGGTTATCGACCACGTTGCTGATTTAAAAAAGAAAGCCAAGGGTGTAAGCACGTAAACTCAGGAGACTGATTTCAACTAAGGTGTAATGATTTCTTTTCTCCTCATACATCTCATACCTACACACACTTCCATAGCTTATTTTAAAAAATCACATTTTAGCTCTTATAGCTTAATCATTAAAGCAAAGGATGCCTGCAGCCCTGTTAACTGGAAAGAGAATAACACAATGTGATGGAAGGAGGGCAGAGCTTCTATACATAAGTACATTATAGATATATTCAATAATTTGACTTCTTTTCTGTCAAGTAATGACTTTATTTTCCTGTCAGCTGTGTTTTAGTTTTGGATGTGTAGTTCCTAATTCCTCTATGAGCATATTAGTAAAAAGTGAAAATTGTATTCAACAAATAAAAACGGTGTAAAACAGTTCAAACCGGAGTTTGCTATCCTACTCGGTTGGTGCTCTGCCGCTCAGCTACTCCGCCGCTCCCTGGACCCCCTCCCTCTGCAGGTTTTCCCCACCCACTTTTTCAGACTATCCTGAAAGTTCTCTGAGCATCAAAGGTCTTGTATTTTTTCAGTTTGTTTCTAAGACCTATAATTGAAAAAAAGGGTGTTTTTGTTCTTTATTGAGCATTTGCATATGGTGCCCCAGTAGTGCTTATTATTATTACATGTTTATTTTAAATTACAATAACTTTGGTTCTATCAAGCAAAGCTCAGCATGACATCTGACACCTTGATCATTAACACAAACTAGGGGAACTTCAATATAAGGAGATGTTTTGCAGCATGAGGACAATTTACCAGTGCCACTCAGTGTTCAAAGGGTTAATTACATTCTGCTATGGTGCTTCAGCCTCTGGACTGCTTTGATATTGCTCATACCTCTCGTTTTAGGAAGAAAGAAATGGAAAAATCTTGGCAAACTTCGTTAACTATGCTTTTATGTGGAAACTCAGTGCTAGATGACTTTTTGGACATTCATTTTATAGTAATTTTTTTCCCTATTTTTCTGCCCAATTTAGTCACCCCCAGTTCTACCCGCTAGCTAGGAATGAAAGGGCGAGGGTGAGCATGTGCTTCCTCTGAGATACATGAACACAGCCACCTCATTTTTTGGAGCACTATGTCCAGTATAATGTGCTTGGAGGAGAGTGCTGGCTACCCATTCTGTTATGGCAGCTAACAGATGCCTGCACTAGGTAGCATTGTGCTGAGTAATAGAGGAATAGATGAAGACCATCTTACCCACAAAGTGACATTGTGCTCTTTTGGACTCCCAACCATGGATAGCTGCAGTATCACCGGGGATCGAATTTGAGCAAGTAAACAAGCTTCTTAAAGATTAGTCAAGTAGGTTTGTTGCCATTTAAATCATGCACAGTACACAGTGAAACAAACGAACGTTTCTCCAATGCAGACAGGGCAGCGGGAACAGGAGAGAGAGAGCAACAAAAGCACGAGAGCAGCAAAACAACATTTAATAAGAATCAGAAAACTTTATTGATTCTGAAGGAAATTGCTTATCTTATGACTGCACAGACACACAAAGACAAGAGCAATAGAAAATATAACCTCTAAATAAATCCAATAAAAACTATGACATACGATGAAATACACTATGCTACATATACAAATGGTGGGCTGTAAATACTATAGGTAAGTAACACTACTCCACTTAGTGCAGTTGACAACTATAGTGCCAGTTTGAATAAAATACAGCATTATGACAGAAACTGTACTCTGGCGATGGAAAGTTGTGTGTGCAGACATTCATGCACATGATTCTATTGAAAAAAATATATATAGACAGTATTTCTTTAGTTCACATGAATCATCTTTAAAAGCCCCCAGTGGTCTAAGGCTCCCTTGCCGGTAATCTGCTACCATTTTCCTTTCATACTAGTGTTCAAGCAATATTTGATTAGCTATTGATTTTCATTTAGTGTAAAAACACTAATCCCTCAAGAATATCGGGTGGTAAAATATTAGTGTCTAATGAGGTCCATTTGGTTCCGTTTAATTGAGCAACGGCTGCACAAAAATGACACAGAGTATCTATTCTTCTGTTCTTTCATTTCCTTTTCATTCTTTTCATACTGATATCTACTAGCCCTCTGGTATCCGTATCCCCTAAGAAGAATTTGTAATTATGTAATGTAGCTATGAAACACTGGCTGGGAGCCAGGTGGCGGAATAAAATGTATGCTCTCTCTCCTGTAGGCCGGCTCTCCCCGGCTTTTTTCTGTAGCTGTAAACCATGTTCAGAGCAGATCAATACGCTCTCCGATAGAGCAACTAATGCACTCGCTGCTGATTCTGCTCAGCATGACAGTGGCAGACAAGCCCTACACAGAGTGTTTATTACAGGCCATCCGCAAGCAGGGGAAGGAGAGAGAGAGCCAGTCAAATGTGCATTACCACGTGTCAGTAGCAGTTAAGATGGGCGAGAGCGTCGCCAGTAGAGGGATAAACAACCTGAGGCCATTACATGGTGTACCTGCAAGAGCTGTACATATGAGCTTGAGCCGTCTTGCTCAAGTCATGTTTGAAATCATGTTGCTTAGTCTCCACCTTTCTGTTTTCTACTTAAACACAGCCTAATCCTCTCCTCAAACCATCAAAATGCTAATATCCTCTCTCCTTGAAAGGCCATGGCATTTCCCCCTCCATCTCATTTTCCTTCACTTAAAAAGACGCACTTTTTTTTGAGCAGCGAAGAGGATCAATAGATCAGTGAAGCTCAAAATATATTAGCTTACAAACTGAAGGCGATCGAGATGAGGAGGTGTAAAGAATAGCATGCCCTCATCTCCCTCCTGGATGCTAGTCGATAGAGGCACAAAGGAGACGCTCAGAAATAAACTCCATTAGCTGTCCCTATTAGCATGCCATTAGCACTTGCACTTTTTGCTGAGTCGCATTCATAAGAGGTAAGAGCAAACGCGCTAGGTGTTTTGACTGGGCACAATCAAAAGGGATGAGGCAAAATGTCATTGATAGAAGTGGTTCTGTATTCCCAAGGTTAACATGAAGGGTTTATCATTTTCAATGGTTTCAGGTAATTATGTAAGCCACTGTAATTTGCGCAATGAAAAATTTAGCTCATCATTTACTAGATTTACTGTAGTCTACCAAATGCTGTTTTTGTACCGTAGCCATTTGGAGTCTCTATATTCTGTGGGCTAGCTGGTGTAGATTAGAAAGAAAGAGTTGCCATTGTCTTTGAGGGCAACGACAATGGCATAGAAACAAATCAATAATTTAATTCCAAGAAGACATTCCTGAGACAGGCATTCTCCAGCTCGTGTAAAATGTAATTGTCAATCGCACTTTTGTTCACTGGTGAAGTGTTTTTTGCTGGACTAGGTATGTTCAGACCATATGGAGGAGCCTTTAGGGTCAGCAGAGAGAGGCTGTGCTTTACAAGAAGCAGACTGGTTTTGTATGGAGTGGTATTTTTTTTTGTAGCACAGTGAAATCTAGCCGCTTCACTTCAAATGTTTTATGTTGAGTGTCTTTCTCTTTACCAGTCTTTTTTCAAGTTTCACTCTTTTAAATAAAGGTGCCAGAAAGCAATCTTAGGAGCAGTGACATTAAAGAACCTCTTTTAGTTCCCTGAAGACACCTCAAGAGGCTTCTTTGAGTTCACTGTCCATTGAAAGCTTGTGCAAAAAGAAACCAAAAGTAATTCTTCTATGGCATGGGTGTGCAGTACTAGCGAGTCATTGAACCTGTCTGTTTCGAAAAGGTCAGAAAAAAAGAAATGTGACAGAAAAAAATTAAAGCTACAAGATGTCTTCTTATAGTCAAGGTCATAGAAAAGGTTATTTGGGATGAAGCCATAGAACAGTGATGCTCAGTGCCAGTCCAACGCTAATCTAACACACTTGGTAATGTGTGGTAATGAAGACCTTCAGGGCTATCTGAATATTAGTGCCAGGTGAGATAGATCTGAACTATCCAGGGTGGTTGATTTCCAGGAATGAGCAGGGGAGAAGTGTTCTGTGGCATCAGCCTGTAACACCCTGTAACCAGGATGTAAGAATGTATTTACAAGAAACAGAATACAAGAGTTTAAAAAAGAACAAACCAGAACACGGAACTAACAGTATAATTGCCTAAAGAAAACCAAACAAGGCAAAGTAGAACTAGAACAAAACAGAGATTAAACAGAGAGCAGAGAGCAACAGAGATACAGAGAGCAAAAACACTGAGGCAAAAACACAATACAAGTCAATAGGGCCAAAACACAGATAACCAACAAGCACAGACCGATAAACGGGGGTATATATACTAACTAGGGAAACGAGACCACCTGGACGGTGCGGAGACAGAAACAAGAGTCAGGTGAACAGATTAATGCAGGGGCAGGGCTAAAGCAGGGCTATAACCAAAACAACACACTCTTTTAGTAACACAGACACATGGCACAGGGTGAATAAAGACATAGATGTAGAAACAGGGAAAAAGACTGGGAGAATGTGTCTTTGACCCTGATTTTAAGAGAGTATTGTGTGGCTTTCATTTTTTCTTTATAGTCTTTTTCTCCCATCCTTATCAAAACAGAAAGTTTCCTGTGTATTCCATTCACCGCCTTGGTCTTCAGCTGTGACCAGCTGCCTATGTCACTCAAGCCTACAGCGCAACAGAGCAGAGAGTGTAAAGTGTAGGCCAGCTGCAGATTATCTCAGTGTTGTTCGCTCAGGTGGGCTGTGTGGAGGTTCCACTCTACCGTGCGAGAGAGCTATCTCTCTTTCTCTCTCTCTCGCTCTCTTTTCAGCAGCACAAATCAATGGTCTCTGTCGGGGAGAGGGGTGAAGATGTGACAGTTTCCAGCTCTGCAATTGTAATCACGTCGAAACGACAGGTCCAGGATACTGCTGCTTATCCCGCAGTTCTGTGAAATGGAATCTGAAATTGAACTCCAAATGGTTTCTATGGAAAAGGATGCTGTTTGATTAGTTCTGCGATGGCCTGAAAGACACAGAATGCATATGAGGTGTTTGATATGCTTCAAGTTTCATAGGCAGTGTTTTGGACAACTTTTGTAATGATGCCTTTAGTCATGTTGTTTCATATGGAGTGGCACACGCTGCATCTGTATGTGTGAATACAAGTTGCTGTGCCGATTCCTGCAGCGAGGCACCATCAACATCACACCGCTCCTCTCATAACTAAGTGCCCTCTGTGACTCGATGCCTCTTTGGTCATTGGCCTTTTCATCTCCTGTTGCTTTTCTTCAAAAGTTCCACTTCATAATGATGTTGGATCTGAAGAGTGCGCCTACCCATGCTGATGGAATATTTCCCCCCATGTGTAATTTGGGGGGCTGGCGGGGAGGAGGCCGAGAGCATGGCCTGCCTGTAATGGATTGTATGGCTAATAAGCAATGAAAGGAGCAGGGAATAGAAAGAGTTGGGAATAGAATGCTAATGACTCTGTCAGTGCTGGGACGAGGGTTGCTGAAGCCTGGCCTCCACAGCCTGGGATGCCCCTGGGCTTCTCCCCAAAGCTGCAGGCTGCTTCTGACAACACTGATGCAGCGCTTTAGTCCCTGGGGCCACATATTGGACTCCAACTATAAGTCAGACCAGTTTATCCACACAATGAGCTACCTGTCCACACTGATCTGTTTAGCATTGGTTACCACCTACCACACCGGTTATGCAGCATGGCATGTCCACATGAATATGTACACACACTGGACCACCCACATAAGTGCAACATTGACACCAATGCAAGGTCCACACAATGTACACACAGTGATAGCACTATACATCATATATGCACGGATCAGTGTGGTCTCAGAGTTGTGGTGGTGTTTTTTACACAAGAAAAAAATATAGCTATTTTCATCCATTGCATCATGCATTACATTACATTGCATCCATTATTGTTCTTGATACACGTAATTTGGTTGCCTGATAATTAAGCTAACATTGATTACATTAATCAATGTAAATACTCAGTGTTTCCCAAACCTGTTCCTGGTTGCATCCACTGATCTACACATTTTAGTTTTTTCCATGTTCCCAACACACCTTATCTTACTAATGAACTAATTAACAAGCCTTTCCCTGATTTGAAATGAGTGATTATGTGAAGGAGTGGGGGTTTCCAGGACGGGGTTTGGGAAACACAGGCAGACATAACTTCCAGGTGGGAAGTTATTAAAGAAGATACTCCTGATTAAAGCCATTCATCCATTTACTCGCTTAATCTTAGGAACATATCTAGAAATAAAATTAAGGTCAACCACAAGTACAGCACACATTACTACTATGTTAATGGTCTCCATATAGGTTTCTAGAAATATGTTAATGCTAAGCAAATATACAATATATTTAATGCGAAACTTATAATATACATTTATATATCGTTTACCTCATATGCTGCATTTTTACAGTGACTTCTTAAGTAAAAGCCATGGAATAAAACTGACACCTCTGTTTTCCATCTCTAAAAAATGTCTGAAATCTGGTTTATTTGTGGTATGTATTTCTAGAAGAGAATTTCTAGAAGAGAATTGAAGAGAATTGTAAATCAAAACACCATCACTTATTTATTATCCTGGGATACTGTTTAAGGACTTCAGTCAAGTTTAAAAGATGTACTAATTAAATTGTTTGTAGAGGAACCAAAAGCTACAAACATGTATTTTTTTTATTTCTCATGAATACACCCATGTGTCTCCTGCTTTCAAATTATGGTAACTAATTTTTTTGTTTTTGTTGGAAAATAAAGTGCTACCATTAGCACAGTGTCTTGCAATGCAAAACTAAGGTGGCCAGTGCCTCAAATTCCCACTAAAGGCTACTCCTCAGTCTGTGACGCAGACAAAGAAGGAATATACACTCTTTGGTCCACGCTTCGGGTCCCAGAAGTATTCCTTGATATCAGCCGCACCGTGGTCCGAGGCAAAGACTCTGCTGTTGACGCCAAGCTCACTCCCTGACTACACTCAGAAACATGCATGGGAAGAGCTCTGTGAGTGACAAAGTGCCAACATCACCTTGCTTTAGAGAAATCTCTAAGGTAAAACGGTTTCTTTATCTGGGAAAAGTCAAAAGCATCTTTTGACTTTCAAGACTACATAATCTCTCTCTATCTATCTATCTATCTATCTATCTATCTATCTATCTATCTATCTATCTATCTATCTATCTATCTATCT
>JBBJLR010000037.1:2616369-2627681 GCA_037577145.1 Brachypetersius gabonensis
GTGTGTGTGTGTGTGTGTGTGTGTGTGTGTGTGTGTGTGTGTGTGTGTGTGTGTGTGTGTGTGTGTGTGTGTAGTTGTGTGTGTGTGTGTGTGTGTGTGTGAGTTGCTCTCAGGCTGGTGGGCTCAGGAAGTATCCCATAATGTAAAGTCTCTCTAGTCTGATTTCTGAGTCAACACAGTAAACCATAGGGAAAGATAAAATCTCATATACAATATTAAACAGTACAGGGCAATACAAAACAACACAGAACGAAACCAGCATGTACATACCCATCATGCCCACACCGGAAATCTCATGTACACTCTTACACACACACATACACACACCGTGAGACACACTCCCACCTGCCATAACAGCAAATTTGTTGTTTCCAACTTTCCAGGAACCTCACAACAGTTGCTATGAAACAATTTGTGGGTGCCACACATATAACTCAATTGAAAAAAAAAAAAGTTACCAGAGATAAAATGTAGCTTGTTATTTACTTTACTAGAACTTTCCAAACAGAATTAGAGAGATGTATCCCAGTGTTGAGGCAATTGATTGCTTTTCAGCATCTGAGTTGCTCTAACTAAGTTTCTCTGTGCGTCTCAGACTAATTAGTTCAAGATACACAAATAAATCAATTAGGACAGCTTGAATATTCCAGGGGGGGTCAGTTTCCTTCAGTGCACTGAGTGGATGGAGTCTGTCGTAGGGCTTTGGGTGCTGTGCCTGTAGTTATTTTTCAGTGATGTTTTCATGCTGGCGTCATCGTCATTTCCCAAACCGCCGTCATGGTCACCATCTCCTTCGGCCCTAATTACATCACCACTGTGCCCCGGCCTTTTCCTCCTGGTGTCTGTGGCAGCATGACTCGCGTGGTGATGTCACTGTGCCATGATGCTTCAGCTTTGTCCAGTGATACGATCAGCGCTGCTCTCAGCTGAGCAAGCTGTAAACTTACTGTGCTGCTGCAAGCTGCAACCTTGCACGTCACTTTAATGAGCTTTCCTCAGCACACACACAGTCACACACACTCAGGTTTGTTTACATAGAGTGTCAGGATATGGGACCATATAAATGTCCGAAATGTATCACACACACACACACACACACACACACACACACACACACACACACACACACACACACACACAAACATATATTTCTCTTCACTGTTTGCAGCAGTGTGTGTGTAAAATGCACAGGTTGGTATTCTTTTATGAACTATTGCAGTGTGAGCTGTTTAAAAATAAGAAATGCCTCCATATGTGTTGTAAGTGCAGTAGTGTTTGTAGAAAAGCTTTCCTATGGGCTGCATTCCAGCAGCTTCACTCCTGATTTTGCTTTTGATGGGTTTTAATTGCTGCAATTGTAAAATAATGTAAGTAGTTTAACATTTCCAAGGTATAACAAATTATTTATATGTATTAATTTTCTCCAAACATGTTTTTGTTTGGAATTTTGAATCTAGTGACCTAGTGTATAAAACAATAGTGACATGCACATTTTACACGGGCGCTAAAAAGTAGCTTCTGTGATTTTGTAAAAAGGTCCTGCTGCTCCTGTAGGTTATGCTTTGTTTTTTCAATAGCTGGGACATTTTTGTGTTGAAAATATGCGAATTCAAACTGGCACACAAGCTCTGAAGCGGGCTGATGATTTGGATGCTTATCAGCCTCACAGGGGAAGTCTTATGTTTGTATATCTGTTGGAGGTATGATTTGATCGTTATAATTAGCATCAAATACCTCCCGAAAGGAGGCAAGATGAATGCAAACACTGATGTAAATTAATGGAAAATCCTTCTTGTGGTGTAATTATGTGAGCACTCTGACAACACTGGACCTCGTCATTAAACTTTCAGCACCGCTCATCAACTTGCTAAAGAGATAAATAAAGCAAATTGGGTCTATATACACACACGCGCACACACACATACAAAGGTTACGCTCCATTCCCGTTTTACAGACGCCTTGGCCACGGAAGTAGAACTGACACTTTGTTAATTTTTTTTCTTACTCGGAATGCTGGCATGCTTACAGCAGCTGTCGGTTCCTATTGTTTCACTAAGAGAGTATCAAAGCATTCGTCATTCTGCTCTGAATGTGGAGTGACTGCTTTGCTCTCGTGTGTGTGTACACAATTAGATTTACTGTTCATGCAGAATAGCCAGGAGCATGGCTGGGGCCGATGTTTGATTGACGCTAGCTGTCCAGCCTGGTGGGCTAACAGTCATTAGTAAACTGATGCCTTTCACTAGAGAGAGGGACATTAACTATTGAATATCGGCTCGAAGGGTAAAAGAATAACCTCAGGTAAATGGCAAGGCTCGTATACTTTAAGGTTCTCATAAATACACATGCTACGTTCGGCGTCCACTTTATTAGAAACCATTACCCTCGACTTCTACTCACTGGCCACTTTATGAGCTTTACCTACCTCATAGGTCCACTGCAAGGGTGTAGAATTACACACTGCTGCCTATCCGTTGTCACACGCAATTTGTCAGCTGCCCTCCATGCTATTCATCACGGGTCAGTTTATGATCACAGGACTGCTGTTGGCCTGATATTATTTGTCAACTGACCACTGATGAAGGGCTGAGGGTGACTAAGACAAACTGGGAATGGCAACAGGCGTTCACTGTGTAGCTTGTATATGACTGAAATGACAATAAATATCTTGACTTAAGATGGACTGCAGTCTATAAATGTGCACCAGCAAGGTGGGCCGTCAAAGGAAGTGTTTCAATTAAAGTGGCCAGTGAATATACTGTTACGACAAGCACAGAGCCCCCTGTTGACAGCGGGATGTCATGATAAACAGGGTGGGGTGAGAAAAATAACACCCACAAAATCTTGAGGATGATATTCTCTGCTTTGAGAGCAGTTTCACACCAGCACTGTATGCAAAGAGGAAAGACTCTGAAGCTTTCAGTGTATTTCTTTATGTATAATTTTGGCATCTGATGCAATCTTGTAACTCACAGGACGTCCTGTTCTTCACATTCGGATTGGTTAAAAGCTGTTGCTATGCTATTTGGGTGTCTCACCCTGGAATTAGGTACAGGACGCAGCGAGTCGATGGTGATGAAATAGCACCAAATACATTTGACTGATGATCACCTTGTGTTCGCTCACCGTCACCACTTATTTCCTGTGACAATTTGCACTCCAGCACGTCCCAGAGATGACACACACACATATATAACGCGGAAAAAGAACGGCTTTCTATAGCAGGAGCTGTCAGCAGAATAAAACCTGCTGCGTGAAAAGTTTAAGTAAAAACTACAGATATTTAAATTATCTTTGAAAGGCAATCTAATTATAACATGTAGCTGCTTGCACTGATGTTCAAAATTCTAGTGAATCTTTGTGTGTGCTCTCTTGAGAGTGCCGTTTTCTTTTTCCTGCTTTCTTTTCTGTATTAATACAGATAATCTGAGGTAATCTGTGCTAAGCTAGGTCTTCGGCTCGGGCTAAACATCAAAACTACTGCTCATTTCTTCCAGTGCCACTTAGAGATTCTAATAGTGTACAAGCCAACAGCATTGTACCTCAGCCATTCTTTGCCCATTCTAGATTAACCAAGGATGTTTGAAGCTTGTTTAAGACATTCCTTTGTTTTCGGAAGCTTGTCATTTACATATAAACCTACATTTTACCTTGTGTGTGGCAGTTCTAGAGGGACTCCCTTAATAAAGAGCCCTGGCATGGAGCTGCTGCTGTTTACCAGTTGACAGAAACCCACTTGTTAGGTTGTCACTGCTTTTCACAGACACTAATATAGCTAGGGCTTCTCAAAATTGATTGGTAAGTATTAGACCTTCAAGGCTAAATCTAAAAGTAGGATTGCTTGCTATATCTACCTAGATACCAGGGAGGAAAGAAATTTAATTGTATAATTCTCTGTTGGCTGTTTCAAGACTTTAACCCCATTATTAATCACCAAGACCTAACAATGGAACAATTGAAGTAGTACTACAGTACTAATTAAATACAAACATGAGGTTCCTAAGTGTTTCCCATAGACAAGAATGAATGGAACAGTTGCATTTATTTACCATATTCAGCCATATGTGAGATCGTAGCATGCTGGATGATTGTAGTTTGAGGGAAAATTGTCCATATGTTGCTCTCCTTATTTTTAAAGCTGAGCTTCCAATTAAGCACATTTTTAGAGATGGATATTGTAATAAACACCATTCGTTTTTGGATTAATGAAAAATGTTGCTGTAATTAAGGAATGAGTCGGAAGGGTAAGATTCCAGCACTAATTCCGTGTCTTTTTCTTTAAGGCTCTCCCATTCTGCCCCTCTCTTTCCGTGAGCGTCTCCCTCTCTCGCTCTCTCTTTTGAAATCACTCCTTCTCTCTCCATCAGGAACGGGCAGACAAAGCCTCTTTTCATTCCATCAATCACAGTGCTGGAAGTCCAGACAAGCCCATCAGTGGCACTTTAATTATTCATGAGCTCCTAAGTGCAAATGAGACGGAATGTATCTGCGCACCCACTGTCCCATCCGCCTCCCATACTGCTGAGTGGGCCAGTCCCGCCGCCTTTAATCTATCGCTTATTTTAGCCTACAGTATCTATAGGGTTCTTTCTTCTCCAGCATCTGGTTGGTGACTCCCATGCAGTATCAAAGCTAAGTGCAGAGTGAGAGGAGCGAAGGGGATTGACCTTACTTCAAGTGCTGATGGTTACATATGCTTCATGCTGGCTTTCTGGATTACAGGACTGGCATGGGTCGCAAGCAAATGGACAGCAATCAGGATGTTGGATTTAGCGTGTCCGAATGTACAGATAGGATTAGCACAAATCTTTGGGCCTGGGGGCAAATCCCTGATTATTGCCCAGACACTTCCCAGTTTGTTCAAAGCAACTTTTCTATGTTTTCCCTAAATAGGATCAAGAGAGACTGAAAGTATTGACTGGTGTAGGGATATCTATGGTGGTCAGAATGCCTTAATGCCGTATCAAATCAAAGTCACCAGTAACGAGGCTGGAACACGGATTCACAGTTCATTTCATGCTAAGCAAGAAATTTAGGTATTAAGCATTAGAAGCAGAAATGCTAAGAGGATATCAGTGTTAGGCAACATGTTACTGATGGGTAGCATATGCACATGACATCTACATAAACCTTTCATGACATAAACTATATGTGTGTGCGTGCGTGCGTGCGTGCGTGCGTGCGTGCGTGTGTGTTTTTTTTCAAACAGATACCACATCTTAGATTACACTGGCATTTACCTTTGACAAATGCACTTAGAATTTAACACTATCATTATATTATATCAATAGTGTCATGAAAATAAAATTACAATTCTGTACAGAAGCTAACTTACATTGTAGCAACTACACACAATTGGTGTTGCTAAAGAACACTAAAAAGCTGATTAAGTGAATATTCTTTCTCTGTATTTAACCCATCCAGCATGTGAAGCACCAGGCAGCCAGGAACACAGCATCTGGGGGGCAGACGGTGGGGATGGTATCTTGCTCGTAGGTACCTCAGTGGTGCCACTAGCAGTGATGCCACTCTTGGGATTTGAACCCACAACCCTCTAATCACAGGGGCAACTCTCAAACCACTAGGCCATCAGCTGCCCCTAAAAAGTAAATGGTGATAAAATCCCTCTTTCTTTTAGGTCTCCATTTTCCCTAACAGTAAAATCAAGCTAAAGTCTTAATTTTTAACTTTCAGTTTTTCCCTTAGTATCAAAAGGCTGAGTTTAGGGCTTCCTCCTCAAAAAGAAAACACACGCCAAAAGATTGGCTTTAAGATAAAATAAGATAAAAAACATAAGATAAGATGAGGTAAGAAGACCCTTTATTAGTCCCACGTGTGAGAGACCTTTGATGTTAGAGCAGCAATGTGGACAGTACAAAAGAGGAAAGTAGAAAATGAATAAAACCAATAAAAAAAACTTTCTTAACTTGTCATTTTAAAAAACACAATTATGCAACTTCTCTGATCCACTTCCTTTGTTGGCAAACTGGCCAACTGATTCGCATCTGCACACTCTGGAGTTTCTCCTGCCCCAGAGTCCTGGGCCTGAGGCTCGGTGTGAGAGACAGC
Organism: Brachypetersius gabonensis; assembly: GCA_037577145.1. Taxonomy (NCBI): domain Eukaryota; kingdom Metazoa; phylum Chordata; class Actinopteri; order Characiformes; family Alestidae; genus Brachypetersius; species Brachypetersius gabonensis. The sequence goes on from JBBJLR010000037.1 coordinate 2,622,439, forward strand.
GGCTAGATGTCACTTGTCAGTACTGAAAGCGTATGCTTAGCATCTCTAGTGTCTGAAACGGGCTGTGGGTGAGAATTCTGTCACCACAGCAAGCTGCGAGCTGGAGGGGTGTTAGTGGGCTCTGCATCCTGGCCGGAGTGTTCTAACACGTCATCCCCAGAACAGTAGCTGTCGGGAGCTGATGGGGTGAAAGAGGACAGGCGTGAGCTGTCATAAATCTTTAGGGCTCTCATCAGCGTGCAGAAAGAGATAGAGGAGAAGAAAATGAGAGAGAGAGTGAGGTGGCATCCTGAGCATTGGGTCTGCAGCCTGGCCGGTGCTAAAATATGTTTGAGAAAGAGTCAGGAGTACGAATGGTGCTGTCAGCAGGATCTGAAGCAGCACACATGCGGCTTATTTTCACTCCTGTGTTGGAGCTGCCATTTCAAAGATTTATCCTAATGCTCTGTATCAACGATGTAGCCTAGTCAGAAATAAGACTTATACTGTGACGAGCAAACTTACCCATAGGGCTGGGCAGGGATAGAATACATGTATAGGTGTTACATAATCATTACATGCAAAAGAGTCCAGAAAAAAGACAATTAGATAACATTAGTATTGCCCTACTTTGTTTTTTTTTTAATTCACTATTATGAATACTATATATGTCACAGGAATCATGTAGATTTGAAGAGTTTTGTTCTAGGGCTCCTACTGCTTTCCCCAGCAGCTGTTCAGATTTCCAGCTGTCCAGTCTGTTGAAATTTTCTTTTGCATGAACCCTGCTGAATAGCCTTGATATAATAAGGCCATCAACATATCAAGGCAGATGCCTTATGGTGTCATGAGCTGTCACGAAAAACTATGTTCATTAATGTAACAGTCATGTTGGCATCGGCAGTAACTGGTCATTAAAAAGGCTACAGTGTTTGATATCATGGCAATTTGTGTCACATGCTAATTTATGGCATTAGCTATTATTGCATGTCATGACAATTACCAATACAGCCCAAGTACAACACATTAATGTGAAGCTTTATGAGTCGGTATAGGCCTATTAGGAAACAAAACACAAAAAATGGCCAGTCAGAGTTTTCAGAATGGGCTCTGTTTATTATTCTTGTTGATGGAGGGTCTAAAACCTTTTCAATTTGATATAAAGCATTACGATTCACCTGCGATCTGTCATTTCTTTTTAATCTGTGCGGTGATGTCAGCTGTTATATTACAGCTGGTATTTTTAGAAGGTAAATTTAGGCAATTAGTAGATAATCTATATATACTGTAGTTACCTGTATTTTAATTCATTTTTAAATGAACCCCTAAAGTGCACACTACTCCAACATCCTACTCCCCATAACCACTGGTGCAAACTCAGGTTAGCAGGACCAGTCTAACTAACCTATGGCAATTTAATTAAAACACATGTGAAAAAAAGCTATTACTTATAACATTTAATTTGTGTGTTCACACATTATTCATAACATTCATGAAGTTCTCGTTCACTTTGCATTTGAAATATATGTGACTGATCCTGATTTGTAGAAGACAATATGTTTTGAAACCGCTTGACAGCTTAATAAGGAATGAGGGAGAGTTTTACAGCTTTAATACCAATTCAGAATTATGCTTCAGTGATTTGTTCCTTTACTTGGATTTGTTCAAAATGTCATGTGCAATGGTAGTTCCGGCCAAACACAAAAAGCTCATGCATGTTTGTGCATTTTGAAAAGGGTATACACAAGTCGTAACGATTTTCTACTGTGCGTATGGTGCATTACATGGACCACTGCTGTGCACCAAGCTTCAAAAAGCCAGACTGAAGCCCGAAGAATGCGCCTCATCCTCGCCACCCTGCTTGCTGAACCTCTGAAGGCCTGTTTACCTCCATAGATGTCTGCAAATAAACAGTTCATAAACAGTGTATGAATCATTCATCCTCATGTCTGTCGATATGTTTCCTTTTCCTGGGACGAATCAACGTTCTAAACGTTCTCGTCACCCGTAGCTCGGCATCCCAAACAAACACGCTTCCCTCATTCATTACGGAGCACATCTTTTCTTCGTCTGTTCGAAAGCATGTTTATTGACTCAGACCAGACCGCGGATGCACACACTCCCTGGTTTTTCTGGTACTGTACTGATCAGAGCCAGCCCCTGATGTCTCCTTCTGCTCTTGATTGAGCTTGTGCGAATGAAAAGCGATGAGAGATGAAGGGGAGGGGAGGGGATGAGGGTAGCAGAGCAGAGAAAGATGGCCCAAATCCCTTTATTGTCCAAAACGTGATTGATTCTTAATTGGACGCATGGATCCTGCTTCCTGTCTCATTCCGATAGCATCACTCGGTAAATGGACCTCTGGAGCCTCTTTTATAAGCGGCAGATCCTCCCGCGCTGCGATTCTGATCTGGCTGTCTCCACTGTGCTTTCTCTCTAAAGGGGTGGTGGGGTGGTGGTAGTGGTGGTGGGGGGCGGTTGTTGTGTTCCTGGGCTGCTGTATTGATAGATACTATTGTGTTGAACTACGCTGGACATTATGTTGCTGTTTCAAAGGGTTCACCTTCCCTGGATCTTCCCCTCGGGCCTCAAACAAGTCCAATAAATTTAGTGAGAAGATGGAGTCCTCCACATAAAGCTTTACTGCGAAGTACATCTGCTCTGTTGCCGCTGATGAGCCAAATAACACGGCTCAAACAAGCGAGATAATGTTTACTCCTAGAGGTCAGTGCAGCAACTGTCAGCTTGTGAGCACTCCAAGCTCTTCTTCGGCATGTTGCGCAATACGCCGCACTTGAATTATGTCGGCCTGTGTACTAATTCATCTAACTGGTGAAGGCAGCTCTGAACTTGGGTGCACTCTGTTGGATGAGCTTGAGTCTTTGTTGGCGCAGGCTATTGTTGTGAGCCCCGCTGGGTGGATAGTTTGATACGTAGTCTGGCAAAATGGTGGACTTTTGTGAGAAAGTCAACGGTAGTGTGGAAAGCAGCAGGGGTCAAACAGGAATCAAAACCTTGTAAAAGAGCATCGGTTCAGATTGTCAGTGAGTTGACTGGACCTCGGTCAGTTTTTGCTTTTGTTTACTGTTTCCTCTCTTTGAAGATAGGTATTAAGTATTGGCATTTGAGGTCTTGGGAATAGGCATTTTAATTTCAGCAAGCAGCTGGATTTTTCACACTTCGTATTATTAAAACCCTATTACTTCACACGTTATTCACAACATTAAATATTCTTGTTCAGTTTACATGTGAAATATATGGATCCGAAATATATGTATTATTATTTACAACCAAATTTCACAGCAGTGATATTAAAAAGCAACACCCCTATGTCTGCTCTCCTACATGATGTCAGCTCTGCCATACAAGGTTTTGCAGTGCATCCAAATTTAACATTTGATTCAAACTTTATAAGAACTTAGTTTTGCCCATTAAGTCATGAGTCGCAAGGTTTAAATGCACAGTGAACTAAGTGGCTTGACTTTACTCTGACTATAAAACAGAGTAGTGAAACAGCATTATATTATTAATATTGTTGTTATTATTACTATTATTAGTATTATTATTATCATAATTTATGTGAACGATGACACAGACTGCATGTGTATAGTGCACCTGCATCATGGCACACTTCTCAAACATTTTCTCAAACAAATACATCTGGTCCTGAGATTAAGAGTAATGGCACTCTGCTGGTCTCATGCAGACCTTGCCTCCGAGGGAGAGTGAGAAAGAGAAAATTACTAGAATGGAAACAGAAAGAGATGCAATTATCTGAGTCACCAGATATCTGAACTCCTGTGTTTCAGTAGGGAAATGTTAAACCCAGAGTGGTAAAGTGAAGACTCAGCGTTGTTAGCATGGTGCTAATTATAACACTGAAACTCCATAGACAGGCTAGCAGAAATTAGCCTTACAGCAGAGGAAGTCATTTCTGGTCTAAACAGACTTGCTGTGCCTGTTTACAAGCACAGGCAGTAGAGTACGAACAACTAGGTTAACTTACAGCCATGTTCTCACTGCTACTTCTCAGCAGGGGGTGGGAATGCTGCTCGACTGATTTGTATATTGATCTGGTAAAAAGCCGCATCATGCAAAGCCATATATTTCAATATTTTATATATCACATGCTTAAGGCTCATTGCTCTGTCTAGCTGCTGTATCCGCTGCCAGGATTAAAGGAAAACTCCCAAAAGCACATCTTGTTTCAACACAGTTTCACACCTGGTTTTAAAAGGTGAAGGAAAATCAATGCAGAACTGTCTGCTCCAACTTTAGGGAACTGAGAAGAAGATGAAATCAACTGCATTCACCCACTATTTATGCAATCCTTCTATGCTTTCAGTGTCCCTGCATGCATATTTATATGTATTTTTAGTGTCAGAATAAAACTGCACATTTGTGTGACAGTTCTATACGCAACACTTGGACAGAATACAACTGATTTGCACTCTAAACCTTAAACTAAGAGGCTGTACAGCTGTCATACTGCCTCCCAGACTATGAAGTATAAAGCCAGACTGAATGATCCAATGTAAAGTGTTTGATGGATCGAGGCTTTTTCAAGGACATAACGTCCGTCATGTGATATACTTTGCATGAATCTTGGTTTTAGACAGCTAGCATAATGCTAAATGGCATCAGTACCTGTCTTCACTACACTTTACCTTAGGAAATATGACTTGATCCATCAATCAACCCCTATAAGTCAGGTTACTGTTTTTTTGATGCGCATTCAGTTAACCTTATACAACTCTTTAAACGTATTCAGATTTGCATGATTATTTGAATGTGTAACTTCATTTACATTTCATTTAGTTCTTTATCAATGGTGTTAAGTGTGCTCTTCTATGACCTGCCTTACTCTACTACCGAGAGTGACAATAACAGTATAAGGGATGCTTTGATGAATCTACTCAACTTCTCAGGCGTGAAGTCCAATCGCTGGACAAAACCTTAATTAATGTGTTTTGTATTGATAGGACAGACACCACCCTGCTCCTTTCGCCAATGGTCAGCCGAGGAGCTCAGGGCCTCGGGCTGATTCTCTGTTGTGCTGTAAACGATACCCTGTGTGTGAATGTTCTTCTTATGCTGTCTTTCTTTAACCAAGCTTTATATCAACACATCAGTGTATTGCCCTGGGCAACTTCACAGTATCCAGACATCCACAGACATCTGTTTTGATCGCAGACACACACACACACACACACACACACACACACACACACACACACACACACACACACACACACACACACACA
>JBBJLR010000037.1:2651686-2673217 GCA_037577145.1 Brachypetersius gabonensis
TCTCTCTCTCTCTCTCTCTCTCTCTCTCTCTCTCTCTCTCTCTCTCTCTCTCTCTCTCTCTCTCTCTCTCTCTGAACATGAGGACAGCAAAAAAAGGCTCTGAAAGTTATCATATTTGCATGGAAGCATATCTGGATAAATCCATATGGAAGCGTTCGGCTGGTAGCAGATAACAGACGTTCTCCCGTCTCCCTCATACAGAACTTTCACTTCTGATCCTGTTCTACAGGACTGGATCAGTAAAACTCCAAAGGCATGGGAGTGAATGCAAAATTTAAAACCACAGTTTACCCAGAGGATAAGACCAAACCGGCTAGGTTGCAAGGTCAATCAAGTAAGGTAGAAGTGGTCGGCTTGGTTTTACTCATGTACTTTATTCCGGTGGAGTAATAGTATTATGATGCAGCACAATTTAGCAGAATCTATTACATTACAGAATCTGTGCACATTGGTATCTGTTATGGGCACATCCGATATTTATGGTTCTGTTATGATACTGCACATTTAGTTTATTCACTGAGGATGGATCAGCCTCAGTTCTAGACTGCTTCGACAGCAGAGAGAAATACATTGTTTTTTAAAAATACATTGGGTAAAGATTGGGCGCCCTGTTGTAGAAAAGGGAAAAATAAATTAATTAATAAAAATGATCTGCCCTGTTAGAAATGTTTATCATTACATGCAAAGGTCTGGGTGGATCTGCACACTTTTGACGTTTTAATACACATTTACTGTTCTCTTACTGAATTTAACCGATTAAAAAGTGACTTGTGGCCAAACATTAAGGCACCTTTTATGTTTTGTTATTTTTTTCTATACATTAGAAAGAAATTGTGCACTATTATGTGTCAAATGTGACATTTGCTTCCTATAGCAGAGGTGTACATACTTTCATTCAAGACATACTTTCATTCAAAAACTCATACCATGTTATATGTCCAGGATTTAAACTCATGCATGCAGTTGTATTTTGTAATACCTGTTGTAGCAAATATTTGCTATTGGAATTATGCAGTGTCCACCATAGGCTTTCATTTCACCCAGACAAATTCCTCACGCATGCCTGCATACTTACAAGGAATGAACAAAGTGATTCTAATTCAGATTCTCAAGGTCACAAAGAGCTGTTGTTTTAATTTTCTGCTTACTGCCTTTGTTTATTTTGCCTCGGTGTCATTTGGTTCACATTACAGTGTCAAATCTGGTGTATGACTTTTTAAAAAACTTTTGGCATGAACAAATTTCCGACACATTTTTCACAGTTATTTCCCATAATTTTATGTATGAGGTGTGGAAGAAATGAGATTTCAAGACTTCAGGGGAAAGAACCATGACTTTATTGGGAGGGAAAATAGCTAAATAGAGTATGATAATGAATACTCCGTGCAGCTCTCGATTCGGAAACAAACGAGGCATTCAAATGCATTATGAGATTAAAGAAAGGGCAGGATTTTGTATTCACTGTTTATAGTCGAGGCACCAGGGAAGAGTGTATTTTTACTCATACTGCTTAAAACAATCCACTAAAGCTGCAAATAATCAGACTTACTTTTCTGCCAGCACATCTGGACCTGACCTCTGCGGGCCCTGTCCAAGTGCTTTAGTGCACGTGAGGTGAATGATGAAGGGTGACGCAGCTCTGATGAAGGTTTTCTCTCCTCCACAGGCGCCAGGATGCAGTATGCACGGATTGGCAGTGATGTGACCATGCAGTGCGGCTCTCTGGAAAATGATGCCTCGGTGATGTGGAAAGTGAACGGGACAGATGTGAAGGCGCAGCGGCGGGAAGAGGGGCCGCGGCTCACCATCTTCGAAGTGAACATGAGCAGCAATGGCCTGTACAGCTGCTTCCAGAATTCCGACGACCAGCGGCGTGACCAGATCACACTTCGTGTTGGCCGTGAGTACAGTCTTTTTCTCTTCTCCCCTTCCTAAAAAGTCCTTGAAATGTTTGGCCAAATATGGTCGGTCAGCCATGACATGCTTTGTGTTTTTAGTTTTGTACTGGAACTACAGTTTGGGAAAAGAAATTATTTTTAAGTCTCTATGAGTATTACCACTATTCCATGCCAGTATCTGTTAAATTCCTACACAAACACCTCATTCTGCTTTATGAGGTACTGACTACTGATCACCTGAATCACATCTTATTTAATGAAGAAAAGTATAAAAAAAAAAAAAACTGCTGTAATCAACCCTCTGTGACCAGTTGGATGGTAAAACACTACTAGAAGTTCCTCAAAGGTAATGATTGCCGTTCTGTTTAAGTGAACAAGCATTTGTTTGTTCTTTGAATTATTTAAGTTCTACAAACACTGCATAATTTCTCTTATTCTGATGTTTTATAATTTCCCTTAAAATTCGGTTTTAAAGAACAATATTTTTATTTGGAAATTAGGAGAAACATTGTCAGCGGTTCTTAAGAATTAAGGCAAAGTTGTTCAGTTCAATACTTGCACCTATAAAAGATAAGACCTGAGAAACTGAACCTTTTTGCAGTGGTCTCTTATTTTTTTCCCAGAGCAGTATGAGGCTGATGGAGCTAAAAAGCAATAGACACTGGTGTATGACAAAAATGCAGGTTCAGGATTCATGATGACTTTAGTCTTCCCTTCCAATGCTAGCAGTGCTGAGAACTCATCAAACTCTTCAAACTGTTGTTAACATCACTTTAGAGCCCTACATGCTTGGAGGAGAACACTAACTGATAATACATCACTTAACAGACACCTCAGGTCAGTGAGGCCCATTGTGTTGTTATGGACTCGGGTAATCAGACTAGCGATCTCCGGATGATCAGGCCTCTGCTTAGATCGCTGCATCACTTCAGTGCCCAGCAGTATGTAGTAATATCAGAAACAACATCAGAAAGTATATTTCACAAACTTTGAGACAAGTGTGTGATGATCTAGACGTAAAGTTTGCATGACTCCAACTAACATACATGCATTACTGATGGCTACATAAGCTTCTTGGGTTTATTTGGGGCATTTTTGTCACTCCTCAAAATATTCACACACCCCCACCCCCACCCCCCGACCCTAACATTGGCCCACAACTCTGCTTACAGCAGTGCTTTTCCTCTAAACAAGCCCATGCTTGCTTACACCTTCTGCCAGCATGACCTGTTAGAAAGACTAATACTCACTAGTTTGGATACACTTACTGCACAAAAAAAGAGTCTCAATAATAACCATGGACGTCATCAACTAAACCGAGCCCCTCCTAGCTGCCTGTCTCTGTGTGGGAGTCACAATGGGTGCGAGCGCTTGCCCCGTCTGTTAACCCCGGCGATTTATAGGCTGTGTTTAGGCCTCTTCTCTAAGAAGCTACAGGGTGTGATGTCATCCTGGATGCTAGGCCAGGGCCAGATGTGCCGTTTCTTTGATTAGCAGCGTAAAGCAGGGTCATCGGCAGGCCGCGGGACATCTGACGGTGCTGGAGCGCGCAGGATGTTACTGCGCTCCATTTCCCCCGACCTGACAGACGAGGAGCGGCCATCCCCATCCTAGATTGCAAACACGAAGTGATCTATGTCGGAATGTGTACACAGTTTAATGGACTGTTATCTTGTTTGGCCGAAAGGACAGCGCAACCCAGGGTCATTCAAACCCCCGCCGCTCTCACACGGCCGGAGCCCAGAAGGCTGAGGGAAAAGTTTGGTGTGTCTCAAGACAACAACCGGAAACAAATGATTATGGATTGCTACACGGTGCCAAACAGTCACAATCTATAACGTTGACTATATGGAGCCCATAACACTCTTTGACAGCGATTAAGTTCACTTATTAAATTAGATTAATTAGAAGGGCAAAGTGGGAGATCTGCTTATGAGTGCACAATGAGGAATGTGCTGTGTTTACTAGACCTTCAACGCCAGTGTTGAATATCGGTGGGATCACATGATAAATGGGTTCTAATTGTTTTAAGGATGTGTTTCTTTCTCGGCTCGGGACATGCATTAATAATGGCTTCCTCAAAAGAGCACAGATTTATTTGTTTTCTACTGCCGAGTACCAGTGCAGATTTATACACTGAACGCTTCAAGCCTTAACTTTTGCCCTGTCAGTGTTACTTGTCTTCACTAAGAAACATTTTTCACCTGACAGCTGCCAGCAAACCTCAGCCTGTCCTAAAATCTGCTGTGAACGAGGGACAGCAAGAAATGTTGCTTTTTTAATGCTTGTTTGCATGAGCTGTGGTTGGAATGCGGAACAACAAGGAAAAAACAGCTACCCGCTCCCTGCCCAGGTCACAGGGTAGCTAACGAGATAAGTGCTAGACCTAAGTGCATGAATGAAAGTGGCATGGTCCCAATCCCACAGTCAGGGAGAGGCCCTTCCACATGTGCGTCAAATGCCTGGCCTGTCCCAGAAACGCCTGCCAAGGCGCAGATGTACGAGTGTGGGCTGATGGGCACGATTCCCATGTTTCACGTGTCGTCTGCTCGAAAACATAGGCCTTTTCAGTGGCTTGTGATAAACACAACAGCTCGTAACTCAGCTTTCACTGTAAAGCTGGAGAAAGGACATCTTTGTCATCCTATAATTATGGTGCCTAAGATTGAAGACAGCCAAGGACATTGTTGCTTTAGGTCACTGATTTCAAACTCCTGTCCTATAGTACCCACTCTACTGAACAGTGTTTTTATAGTTTTAACACACAGATATTAATTCAGGAAGGGCTGTCACCCCCAGATTTTTACCCCCCACCCCCACTGCTTCCCCAAATTCAAGCAATCCTTAATTTTTTAAATACATTTAAAAAAAGATTCTCCTTATTACTACTGTTCTTGTTAAGTTTTACTGTTATTATTATTATTATTATTATTATTATTATTATTATTATTATTATTACTACTACTATTATTGTTGTTGTTGTTGTTGTTATTGCTGAATTTGGTGCCTCTTCTCCTCTTACAGTTTTTGAAATATGAGCACAGTCTAAAAATTGTTTGTTAATATGTGCATGTATACACAACTTTTTGATCTGTTGATCAGGGGCTGAGTATTGATCGTTTAAAAAAGATTTTTGTGATTGAGTCACATCTGTAATTTATGGGGAGAGAGAGAGGTCGAGTCACCGTCAAAATGTGTGTCTGTGACACAAAATGACAAAACAAAAGCAACAAAATGCTGAGAAACACAAATGCACATAGTAAGCACACAGCAGACTCACAAACGGACATCAAGACACTAAATCTCAGGACGTGTATCACTGTTTGTTGTGGTTTAATTAAAAATAATATGTCTGTGAATGTGGCCACATATCCTTAACCATTATTGGCTCATACACCCTCAGTGGTCCAGTGGTAGAGCACCAGACACTAAATCAGAAGATTGCAGGAGACAGTGTGAGTTTGTTTTTTTTTATACAAACCATGCAATCACATCACATTTTATGATTTTAATCCTTCATCCTTCATAACACCACCCAGCAGCTCTCAGGTCTGAAAGGATACTGCTTACCAGCACAATGTCAAAGCAAAGAGTTTGCTCTGTCAATAAAAATGTTCATTCTGTCAGTATATGCTGTATATTTTTTATAACAGTTAACACATGTATCACGTTTAGTAACTCTGAAGGGAAGGATGCATGAAGCTACATGACTCCCACAAAGTTTCCAACAAGCTTCTTGCCATCAAGGCTACTTTCATCAGTTTTAGCCCTGAAAGTGTAATAACAAGAACTCTCTTTAATAGATCAAATACAGGCCTGATCTTTACTGAAGACGTTTATTACATTGCATTGACTCACAGTCTGGAACCAGGGCTGTTCCGTGATCATAAATAAATATATATAAACTGACTTTGTGATATGTGATTGTTCAGTGAGTTGGGTTGTTCTTTGGGTTCCTTTGAGTCTTCAGGTTACCTTGAAACTATTGGTATCTTAAGTCAATGTCCTTGTTACTGTGACTGTGTGTTCCAAACTGGCAGTACACACATTTTGGGAACAAGTTGAGATACATTGCACACAACAATGATGGAGCTTCAGTCTTTCAGATTCTGACACATCAGATTGAGGTGTAAGTTCAGATACAGGTTATGGTTGCCGTCTCTGTTTTTTTTCTTTTTGTTCGTTTGCTCTTCATTCCTCAGGTCTGGGATTGTTCTATTACGACTCTTTAAATTTTCATTCACCCTTTCAATGACAAGTCACTCTGGCAAGCTGCACAGCACGAAACGTCTCACAAACCACAGTATTCTCTGTAAATTGCAATTTTCTTCCGCCCTCTGCTAGCAATAATCCTCTGCTTCTATTATGCCTTTTTCATACCCTGGAATTCTCCATCTGCAGCTTAACTTTGAGAGGTATGATTGAAAGAAAGATTCTGTTACCAAGACCGAATTGTCATTCAGTTACCAAGGTACGGTGTCAACCTAACTTTGTAACAGTGCTCAGCGGGCCGGATGTGGGACGAAATATTTTTCTCGAAAGTCGAGAGGGTCATAAAATGAGAGAGGGAGGAAAAAAGAAGCAAGTTTACTCTCGTAAAGTACTGATCTCATTGCATCCTGTTTGCTTTTTCTTCTCGCGGCCCACCTCCATTCGGCTATGGGGAACAAGAGAAAGCCATTAAAATGGCATGTTTTGGTCGTCCCTGGAGAGAACTGCTTTCCGACTAGACAAGCAGGACGGCTGGAGTCGTTGTTGCGGTTGGAGTCAAGGACTGGGGACCACAGAGCAGGCCCAGAGAAGCTAGTTATGTTGTTGTCAGAGTTGGTGTATGTGTGTGTGTGTGTGTGTGTGTGTGTGTGTGTGTGTGTGTGTGTGTGTGTGTGTGTGTGAGTGTTAGTGTTGGTTTTTCTGTGGTGGTTGTCAGGGAGGAGGCTCGTGATGAGGCAGAAGGGGGACACACATCGAGGCTGTCACCACTATGCTCTGGAATGCTTGTAAATGATCTGAACCATCAAACTTTTATTGCTGTTGTTGCTTTGTGAGTAAAAAAATGGCAATGTCAAACCGCATTAACCAATTATATGGAAATTGTTAAAAGCATAGAGTCTGATGATATAGATGCAATATGTATTGTGGTGCAATAAATGACCACAATACATTACAGCCTTTTAATGTAATTCTACTTAGCTGTTAGTACAACTACTGTAAAAGCCTACTGTGTAATAAGATAAGGTAAGACAAGATAAGACAACCCTTTATCCATGCAATATAATTGCACCCTTTATTGCATAATATAAAAAACTGTACATTATACAAAATACAAGACCTGAAGGAAGGCTAGAGTGAAGAATGTACATGAGATTTCAGGGTTGGAGTGTATTTTCTCCTTTGTGTGTTCAGTCCTGAAATGATAAGTAGTGAAATGGTAGTATCTCTGTGATGTGTGTTGATGATGAGGCTACTGTGGTTTTCACTCATGGCCCAGGGAAATTCAAACATCTTGTTAGACTAATATCTGAAAACTCGTCAATGCTCACCTAATTCAAAGCCAAGCTGGAATGTTTTGACCCGAGGGACTTGTCCCACCAAAAACCGAAAGTCATATTCCAGCTTATTGCTCATGACAGCAAAACAAAATATCTTTCATCACCGCACTTCCAAAAAAAACGAGAGAAAACAACAACCACTCTTCCATCATATGTTCAAATAGCCCTGCGAGTTACATTTTTCTAGCTTCTCTTCGATCCTAATGTGGCTCATGTTCCCAAGAAGAGCTGTTTTTTTTTTTTGTTTGTATTTTGTGAAGGCAGTGCTCCCTGTACGGCCATCTTCATTGAACGTGATTGATATTTTGTTTACTGTTCAGGTCCTGTGGGAGTGCGGAGATCGGGTCAGCCAAACGTAGCATACACTAATTACATCAGCCCCGGATAAAAACACACTGGGAGGAGGCAGGAGCGAAGGGAAAGTCATCCCATGTGGAAGAGCAGGATTTTGCTTGTAACTTTCCTTCCATGGTTCACTCAATACTGTTTTTTTGATGAAGGTTGCATTGCCTTTGGGCACTGGGAAATTAATACAACGGCCAGGCATCTGCTATTAGTGCGATAAATAACAATTAACAATGTGCTCATTTGCATTTTTATGTTTGAAATATCTTCACGTCTTCATTGTTGGAATTAAACCTTGTATCTCTGTTTTAGCCATTTTCTGAAAGCACCACCTGCCTAAATCAGCATGGATTTTTTTTTACTAATTAGAAATAGTCCAAAATGACATGATGCAACACTTTCTTTTTTTTTTTTTTTTTTACTTTTTTAAGGGTACTTCTCTGGCAGTATAAGGTTTTGTTCCAACACTCATGATAAATTGCTCCACTTTGAATTGGGCCCATCGACTGTGAGATCAGTGCCTGCTTATGTGTTTGTGCTCCACTTTCACAAATATAGCAGAAAAAAATGATCACACATTAATAATTACTTTTTTTTATTACAAACTATGCAGCATCACCACTATATTGTATGGCATGTCCAAAAGGATGACAATTTTATGTCACCTGTATGCCACCATTTTGTCTGTTTGCCTTGTGTCACCCTGGTATTTCTGTTTTATTTTTAAAAACAAAGTAATCTGCTTTGGGAGTAATCAGATTGTGTAAGATATTAATCCTTTAGATTATGTGATAGATTGCCATTATTTTACAAACCCTGCTCAGATGTTAAAGCTTCAAACATTGCAATCTAAAGAGGAGATGGTAAATTGACTATAATAGCCTATAAAGTCTTTCTTCGTTTTTCCAATAATTAAGAGAAATGTTCCTTTTATGCCAGTGCTATTAAATCACAAACGCTTAGAGACAAATGGTTTAATTGCTGCGTGTGCTGTTGTAGGGGAAAGCAGTGCCACGCGTTTGATGAATTTGCCATCCTTGCAAATAAATGCTGGGAATTTGACTCGGAATGTGGAACGAATGGAAACTTTTCCCCCCTCTGCCGATCATTTGCTGGAGCTTTTCGCCTGTCGGGGTGGAGAAAGAGAGACATAGAGATGTGGCGCTGGTGGCTTTTTTTCCCAGCTACAGATTTATAGCGTTTCGCTGTTTCGCCTCATCCTCTGGGAGGAGGCGATGCTGAACTTTAGCTGTAATTTACAAGTCTGTTCCTTCAGGATTTCTTCTCTAATTTGCCTGTTCCATCTATGATGTGTACGAGAGAGAGAGAGAGAGACATAGACAGACAGACAGATAGATAGAGTGGTATGTGGGATTGGGATTGGGGGGGTGCTGAGGGGGAGCTCATTTCTCTGAAACCCACCAGGCATAGCGTCTGTAAATTCAAATGAAGTGTTGACATCCTAATCAAAATGAATATGGTTATTGTCAAACACGTCCCCATCTTTAAGATAGATGTCACACCAAAAGGCAAAGGGATCGATAAGCAATTTACATTTTTTGTGGTTCATTTCCCTAGTCGTAGCCGACCTCTTTTTTTTCCTTACTGGCCCATAATAGTATTGTTATTCGTGGATAGATGTTGATGATGATGGCATCAGAGCGATGCCAGACCAAACATGCCTGTCTGAAAATGAAAACAACATCACAATCCAAAATAAGATTTTTGATCAATGAAATGTTAACAAGGTAGACAGGCCTGGGGAATGGATTTAGACTCCGGGTGACACCGCGCTGAACTCTGCGTCAGAACAGCCGATAATTGCATCGACTGTGGAGAACAATGAGTAAACACTGCTGCTTCTTACTGGTGGCCTGAATGAGACTTAACCCTTAGAACTCAGAGCGTATTAGAAAAATCTGATTTCAACAAATAAAAACAGTGTAAATTTGTCTAAAGTCAGTGTTACAAGTAAATTTGCTGTACTTTCACACGGCACGCGGCCACTCTCCGGACCCCCATTTGTGGACGGAGACTATCCTGAAAGTCCTCCTGGGTAGAGATCTTGTGTTTTTTCTGTTTCTTTGTAAGACCTAAAATAAAAGATGGGTATTTTTTGCTCTTAATGGACAATTGAATGTGATGCCATTTTAATGTTTTTCATTACAATAACTTTGGTTCTACAAAACATAGAAACACCAAACAAAGCTCGCATGACGCCTGACTGCTTGAGCATCAACCCAAACCAGGGGAACTTCATATAAGGAGCTGTTTTGCCATGTGAAGACAATTTACTATTTGTTGCGCTTGAGACACAGATTCTAAGGGTTAATAAAAGAACATCTGCAACTAGTACCTCCCTGTGCAAAAACATCTGCGTGAACTAAGCCCGTCTGAATGTTTCAACTGTAGACTGGGAAACAGTAGCGGAACTTTGCTGATTATGTAACTTGCTCTTCGTGTGCCTTTCGAAATGGACCGTGCCAGATTAGCAAATGCTTTCCGAGTGTCTGCTCGATCTTGTCAGGGCTGAGGGCCGCTCGGAGAGGTCCCTACTGGGTGCGCTTTCAGGGAAAACAAACATGCGAAGGGTGGGACGAAATGGAAAATGTAGAATTCCGGCTCTAGATCCCCCACTTAAGTGCTCGAAGCAGATGAAAAGAAGCAAAACATGACAAAAACATGAGTCGGTTCTTCAGGATGAGCTGGTTTTATTACAGAATAACACGTTGCTATTGATCTTGGCTTGATTGGAATCGTGAACCAATGGCTCATTTTTTTTCTTCTCTCATTTTTTACACGAAGTGGCTCCCCTCATAGATGCCAGGGTTAGCTCACCCTCATAAAAAAGCTGTTTATCAGAAGGTATAACTTCAAAAACACAGGCAGCCCACACACACATCCATCAGTTTCCTTGTACTTGACCCTCACTAGTATGCTAAACCTTCGAAGCTCTGCAGCTCCAGCACTGTCAAACACAGCGGGATGCGTTCTGGTGATGACTCAGGGCTTAAAAATCCATGCATTTCTTAACTCCTGGCAGTGGACCCTTCCATTTAATCCCACCTTCTGTTCTAACCATCTGAGCTTAAAGCATAATGTAAAGTCAATATCTCTTCAAGATTGCAGTTTTGACATAAATGTGCCGTTTTGTCTAACACCTCTACTTTTATTGCCCCACTTTTCCGCTGTAGCCCATCTGTTCATGCACAGTTTGTGATATCCATCCTCTAGCCCAACAGCCCCCAACATATTTAACACCATGGACTCGTTTCATATGAAACAATATTTTCATGGATACACCTAAAAACAAAGTGTGTTTGTTTTTTACTCATTTTTGCCATCTTGAGGTCTAAATATTTGATGTCCCATATAACGTGACTGAGACCAGCGTATTTTCTCAAAATAAAAGATCTTTCAAACTCTGATGATCAATAAAATATTTTTATTGCCTTTCTGTGTGGCCCAATACCAAAGGACCGATAACCGTTCGCGGCCGGGTGTTAGGGGACCTCTGATTTCCAACTCCTTGAGTCTTAAAGTGTATTTTACATTGCAATGCACTTTAACTCAAATGAGACTTGATAATGATAACTCTTTGATAAAGAGAACCCTCTGTTATTTCCACAGGTGGGAAATATACATCAGTATAGCAGCAAAGTAGACAGTTTAAGAAAGTGGAAGCAGCATAACTATTAGAATAAAAACTATACGATTTAACAATATAATATAAAATGTTTTGGGTGGTAAAACACTCTCAGCTGTATAGGGCCTAATACTGATGTACCTAAAAGCCCAGCAGCCCAGCTGAGCTACTACAACACACACTACCATGATGGTCTCACTGCTGTACTGGGAAAGGTCCAAATAATCTGGCCAACAGTGACCTTGTGGTCAGAAACTGACCAGTGACAAATGAGGTAGTGAATGGCTGACAAATTGTGTCTCTAATCCAAGTGAGAGAACATGAGAGGAGGCCAGCAAGAATACAAGGTTAAACATTGCAATACATTTTAAATCTAAACCAGAAAGCTAGCTCAGATAGACCTTATTCATGTCATTCATGTGCTTTGATTAGCTGACAGTTCCTGGCACCACCCATGACTGCCCATAGGTGCTGATTTTTTCAGCTACCGTTTCACTTGTGCACTCACATTTGTTTCCAGTGCTTGCAAACCTAATTAAAATCTTAACAAAGAGCCCACGTGCCTCTGTGTGAACAGATGATGGATCTTCACTGAGGAAGCACTCGTGGAGCAGAAGCAAGTGGCAGCATTTCCTGCTCCCGACAGTCTGGCTCTTTCTTTGTACCGGCAATTAAGGACATGTAGTCTTTAGCAAAAGTGGTATGAAGCCAGTAGGGCGGAATATTACGGTTTTATTGTTCACCCCAACCCAAAGCCAGTCTACGAGAGAGTGTCTCATGATCTTTTGAAGTTCTCAGAGATAAAATAACAAGGTATATTCCTCTGTTTGCTCCATTACTTTTTATTTTCTACTCACTGGAGATGCTTCTTTTGAGAGACTTCAAAGTTTATGTCATGGGCTCCCTTTTATTTTGGTAGGAAGCTCTGTTTTGTTGTTGTGGTTGTTGTTTTTTTTTCTGCCAGTGAATATGGAGAACAGCTGGGTTAAACGATAAATAATTCAATTACCAGAGCTAACGCTGACACTTGCCAAATAAAAAAAAAATGGAAAGAAAGGAACCTCGGCTCCATTGCTAACAGGTGTGGCTGAGTCGAGATTAGTGTTATCGCCTTTTTCCGAAAGGAGAAATAATTTCATGCGGCCTCCTGTTCAGAATCTCACAGGTTTCAGCTCGCTGGCTCATCGCAGAGAGGTGAAATAAAATAATAGGCCCCTCTTTCATGCTTCGGCGCCTCTCTTTTTGACACCTTAAATGCACATGCTACAAATTAATGATGAAGCCTGAATGCTTGAAAGTTCCAAACTAGAAAACCAAACAGGCGAATTACGCTTTTTTCCTAATGAGGTTTGCGGCAAGCATTAACCCATGCTCATTCCCTTTCAAAAGAGGGTGATGAGCAGGCTTTATCGACTGGGCGGCTATGATTTTTTTTTTTTCCATGGATGCGAGAGCCTTTGGTTGGAGATGAAAAATAAACGAGACTTTCATTATGATGAGGATCTCAGCCAAGTGTATAAATAATGTAGAATGAATGTTAGAGGAGCCTATCTTTCCTCCCCAGGGGGGTTTCTCCACCTCAGCCATAATGAGGGCAAGGTTGGGTCCATGCTGTGAATTATTAAAAAGCAGCGCAATTACAAAAATTACACTACATGCAGTGGGAAGGCTATTAACACAAGTTGCATTAGTGCCCGTCTTGTTTGATGGAGTCAACGCTTTAAAATCCCATATTATGGAAAATCTTTTACTTTTTTAAGATAAAAGTTTGACTTTAGAGCTGTCTTTGAAGTCTCAAATGTACCAAACATAAACACCCTATTTTAAAAGTCAGTATATCTACCAACTCAGCTCATATTAGGTTAACCCCACCCATTCACATTCACAGCCCCACCCATTCAAATGCAATTCTCACAGTTTTTAAGGAGTATTACAGCTCTATGTTTTGAATAGGACACAATACAGGGTGGTCCATCATTTATACTAGCATTCACAAGCTTGCATTCTTTGAAATCAATGTACTTAAATAATATAAAGCCAGTTTGGTTGCAGATAAGTGGATAAAATGATTCTAATAAGCTACTTATGTACAACATCACATCATTTCAGATAAATAGCTAGTCACTCGAAAGCTGTAATTTTACATGTGTGGAAGAGTCTTAAAGTGACCAGAAGGTGTAAGAAATGGTCATAGATTCTGCTCAAAGTGCATTTAGGTGTGCTCGAAACATATATGACTGTGAATGCTAGAGTAGGTCCACTGTATGAACAAAAGTATTGGGACACACCAGTTTTTCAGGGTTTTGGGCCCCTTACTTCCAGTGAAGGTCCATCTTAATGCCTCAGTATACCAAGATATTTTGGACAATGCCATGCTTCCAACTTTGTGGACACAGTTTGAGAAAGAACATTTTCAATTCCAGCATGACTGTGCCCCAGTGCGCAAAGCAAGCTCCATAAAGACATGGCTGGATGAGCCCTGACCTAAACCCCATCCAACACCTTTAGAATGAACTAGAGCAGAGATTGCGAGCCAGACTTCCTTGTCCAACATCAGAGCTCTATAGAATGAAGGGGAACAAATTACCCCAGAAACTCAAAAATCTTGTGGAAAGCCTTTCATTATGTATTTGAGTGCAATGTCATTAAAATCCCTGTTGGTGTAATGGTCAGGCATCCCAATACTTTTGTCCATGTAGTGTATATCAGTCTTAATGCCACATAAACAGTCTGTTTAATTCAAAGGAAAATACACCTAAATGCAAAAACTTACATTGAAGTTGAAGTAGATCTATGGATTTGGCTACTTTAATGGGAGTCTTGTTCAATGCTAAAATCTGCTCTTGGTCTCATTTCTGTATTTCTATTTAGCCCAGATCACTTCAGTGCACTACCTCACGAGTAACTTGATCTTTTTTTGGTCTTTTTTTGGTCTTTATTATCAGCTGCAGCAAAGCAGGTGTGGAAATGGAAGTCAAAAAGACATTAGAGACTTATTTAATGAGCTAGAAAGGTCTGGAGACTACAGAACCGCGTGTGTGGGGAGGGGGGGCAGTGGAAGTTCTGTTTGGATTACTAAACAAGTGCTTATATATATGCACACGCATTTATCCAGCCACTGGTGAATAGAACTCGATAGGATGCTGAGTGTGGTTATTATAAACGACACTGTGTTTCATGATCTGAATGAGGCAATTACTTTAACAGGACATTATTGATTTTATATAGGGAGGAGCCATCAAAGTCAGGACGTCCCTTCCAAACCCATCAAAGTACAGTCACCTTCCTCAGCTATTAACCAAACACTTCAAGGTCCCATCTCTGGGATGAACCGAAGCCTTTCATTCGCCCCACTAAAAACCGTCTGGAAGCTTTAAACAAGCAGATGCATGTGATCCAAAGACATAAATATTTACTTTGGAGGGGGTGAGGAGCATAAGTATGGGTGAAACGACCTCAGGAATATTAGCAGGTTCTTTCTTAAAGGGCTAATCTCATCACTTTTTTATATATGAGACTTTAATGTACTACATAAATAGCTTCAAAATGTAGCACTCACTCTCCGTGGCCTATATGTGAAAATTAAGCTTCAAAAACTGCAGTTTCTCCTTCACAGTGAAGTTATAAGGGGTGTTCCAAGAACCTTTATATTATGTGAGAGTTCTCCTAA
Source organism: Brachypetersius gabonensis (assembly GCA_037577145.1). Lineage (NCBI taxonomy): Eukaryota > Metazoa > Chordata > Actinopteri > Characiformes > Alestidae > Brachypetersius > Brachypetersius gabonensis. The sequence continues at coordinate 2,666,795 of JBBJLR010000037.1, forward strand.
TTTTCCACACAACTGCATAGCTCTCAAGAATGCATTTCTTTCATCTTAGTTCATTGAAAGACTACTTAAGGAACTAAAGGGGGTTCTTCTATGGCAGCTCTTCATTTCGTCCTTTTTTTTTTTTTTTTGTAGAGTTTACTGACCAATCTATCCCCATTTAACTGAACCTGATATTTTCTCTAAACTAAACGCTATAAATTAATCATGTGCAAAAAATAAATCATTCTGTCTCTCCGTCTCTATCTTTCACCCAGCATGGAGGTGAAATCTGCAGGGCTCGCTGAAAGATGAGATGAAAGATGCATGACTAAGCTGATATGTAAGTGATCCCCCCCCGAGATCTCGCTGTACCCTCTCGGAAATCCCCGGTGTGCAGCCTCGGAAAGGCCAATGCTCTCGGCAGGTTCGAACCCATGCAACAGCGGGCAGCAGAGACCCACCTGTCAATCAAACAGCTATCAAACAGTTTTAATGAACATTTGACAAATACACTGTCAAACAAATTTTCTGCTTGAGGAGATGACTTTGGCTGGAAAATCACAGAAACGATGAGAACAGCACGTCATTTATTGCTGTTATTGTTAAGTTTATCATTGTGTACAAATATTATGTTGCCAAAAATGTGCGGACGTCTTACGCATCTGAGTAGATAATCCAGAAAGCCATTTATCCAGGCAGCAAGCATTCGTTTGTTCAAGAAACAGTGTAATAAATGCAAAAAGGCAATACATAGTGATGTGCGTCTGATAGATTAGTTTCCAAATCTCTCCAGAAGGACGTCCAGTATTTACAGTTACCAATCAGTGGCTAAAGGATCTAATCAGTCCTCCATTACAATACATGCTGATGGAAAAAGAACAAACACCAGCGATGCCTGAAGTGCAGCGAGAAGTCAGCCTATATATATATATATATATATCTGCATCTGCGACACTGAAGAAATAATCTTAGTCATAAAAAGCGGAATATGTCATCTATCCCTGTTATACCATTTAGTTAAGAACTCTGTTCTTCGCCTGGGTAAGTTGCTACTTAGAATTTGAGCAAAAATACCTACTTATAGAAGAACTGAACTACTGAATTAACATTTCCTGTTCAGCCTAAAAAAGCCTCAAAATGTAATGGCAATGTGCAGTAACAATAAACAGTTAAATATGAGACAGTCCAGTTTAAAGACTTTACACATGAACTTTGATGCCACTGCTTTGAGGGGCTGGAAGGCCGTCTCATGTTCTTTTGTGCATTTGGTCATTATGAGGCCTCTATTGATCGCCACCCCCCTCCTAATGTTTGGAGCTAAGTGATTTTGATTAATGAGTGTCATTAAGCTCATCAATATATGCATGAGTGTAAAAGTTCATCTGATATGACCGGCGAAGGCCAGGCACCATATGTGTGCCTGTGTGTATGTGTGTATGTAGGTTTGCGTGAAATATGAATGTGTGTCTGTGTAAGGAGTGACTGCTGGTCCCGACACAGTACAGTCTTTTCAGTGAAATATCCCATCGCTGCTGTACGTTTATGCAGACACTGTGGTCTCCAGGAGACTGCAACTAAGGCGCGCATGCAATTCAATTAGTGACCCAGGAGCCGCCAGACAAAGACTACAGTGTCACACTTAATGAATATTCATGCTGTGAAAGTTCATTACGAACATAATTAAGAAGCAGAGACCCTGAAATAGACTCTTTGTTTACTTGTAGCTCTCAAATGGGCTGCTTTTTTGAAGTGACAAGGCAAATCTACTGTGGAAAAACAGGCCTAGTACAGTACAGTCAACACTTCAAAGAGAAAAAAGTTTTTTTTAGTTATTAGATTATGCCTCTGCTTGATTAAAATACAGTAATAAACAGCTGTCATTTATTCATTTGCCAGTAAGCAAATGAAAACTGACGACATTAATTAATTTATATACAAAAAAGGACTTACTGTAGAGAACAATGAGGGAAGTTCTGCACTATTCAGTAAGTCTACTGTGATAAAATATGTAGGGTCCTTCAAAAGAACAGCGCTGAATCAAGTTGGTGCTTTTAAACTTTCTCGTGCCTTCGGGATAAAGGTATTTCTCACTGTGTCTCGTAGACCAGGCTTCTTTTCATTCTTCCTACTTTTCAGCACTGTAAGTTTTACTGTCATTTGTTTGAGCATTTTTTTCCAAGATTTGCCAAGATGTTTGACTGTAACTGTGTTGGAGCAGATCCAGTCCCTCCAGTCATCATTTGGTTCATGATTATTGAGTCCTTTATGCAGATTATTGGCTATTGATAATTTAGTTTACCCACCATTACCCACCCCTTAAAACCCAAGAGTCAAAAACGAGACTATGAGTGAGAGAGAGAAAGGGAGAGAAAGAAAGAGAAAGGGAGAGAAAGAAATAGAAAGTGAGAAAAAGAAAGAGAAAGTGAGAGAGAGAAAGAGAAAGAAAGAGAAAGTGAGAGAAAGAGATAAACGTGTGTGTGAGAGACAGACACAGAGAGAGAGAGAGAAAGTGAGAGACAGACACAGAGAGAGAGAGAGAGAGAGAAAGAAAAAAGGAGAGAGAGAGAGACAGAGAGAGAGAGAGAGAGAGAGAGAAAGAGAAAGTTAGAGAGAGAGGGAAGGCATTAGAGTGCTTAACCACATAAAAAGCCTGATCTGTTTTCTGGGCCTTGTCTGGTTTGGATTGGATACCAGAACTCTAGTACTGCATTATATTTTATAAGAGTGGAAAACTGAAATTCCTGTCATATGCCTCCTTCAATACTGCAGTGCTTTTGGACCACAGGACCCTAATCTGGTGCGACTTCGGACTAAACTTTTGCCCCGTTTTATACGTTTTAGTGTGGATGTTAAACAAGGGCTATGACTTCTTAAGAGTAAATGACAAGTTCTGGAATAGCCTTGCGTGAGTTTCTCAGACTTAGAAAGGTTTTAGTTGCTAGGTGCAACTTACATAAGACTTGGAGTGCCACTGGCTGAACCTCTTTAAGTTAATTGGCCATGCGATGTGCAAAAACAGGAAATCCTAAGGAAGGCAAGTGTTTGAGAGCTCTTTTCACCACTGGCTAGCTCTGGAACGCATCTGTTTGTGTTTAGGAGAGGCTTTAGTGGACTGGATGCTACGTTGTCATTAGGAAAGCCAGAGATACACCCATACACACTCGCAAACTTTGTGTCTGCCATGGTTACCCATGAGGGCACTCAAAGAGGGAGAGTTCCTGAAGTCGAGTTTATATCTACACGTTAATGCACTCAGTGTCTTCAGTGATGGGACAGTATTGATAAAGACGCTATTTGTTTATTCTATGCAGAAAAAGGGCCCGTTGCATTTCTTTTATTTCTAACCTAATTATACAGCTAAGCAGTATGCCTAAAGTTCATCCAAATTGATTTCTTTGTTATGAGGAATATTTGGTTTCCAGTTAGCTTTTTGGCAGGCGTGTGCTCTCAGAGATAAAGTGTGTGGTCAGAGAGTCCGTGCATCTTTTCATGCTGCCACTGTATAGGACAATGACAATTCAGCTCTCAGTGCAGGGAAGAGCCACCCAGTCTGTAGAATATAAATAAATGGATTACGTATGTGCATTACAAATGAGGTTCGTGACAAATACACATGCATCCATGGAAAATGCCGTGAAATACTGACTTAAAGTGTTTGTTTTTTTCCCAGAGGATAAATAGTGTATTCCTGAAACAAGGTGAGCGTTGAGCAGCTGGCTGTTCTACATTTATCCAATGTGGAACACATTTATGCTTGGTGTTAAAAACGAAAAAAATGAAGCCTGTATATGAGTGATTGTTATCCAACACCTATACAGATGTCTGTGGTGTTGACTCTTGGTGTTAAAATATGTTCCAGATATAACCAGCTCTCTGCAGTGCCGTCAGATTTCCCCCCTCTGGCTTTAAACATTGATTTTTGAGCAGGACCTGTTCAACGGGGCCTTTGATTTGTATTTGAATAGTCTTGGTCATTTTAATTCTATGTATTCTATGTATTCTATGTATTCTATGTATTCTATGTGAAGTGGCATAGGTCTAGTATTTTAGGTACATATGATATTAAATCCAGTGAGTAGAGGGATAAACACTTGTGTTATGTGTTAAGTGTGTGTTAAGTGTGTTTTTTCCTCAAGTCCCTTTTCTTTAATCCACATCCTCCAGCTCTTCTTTAATGTTTATGCATTATGGACTGACCTCTGAATAAAAATGTATGTGTACAGTGAGGAATCAGAATCAGAGAATGAGCTGGAGGATGTGGATTAAAGCAAAGGGACTTGAGGAAAAAACACACTTAACACATCTGTTATGTGGCTAAGTGTTTATCCCTCTACTCACTGGATTTAATATCATATGTACCTAATATACTAGACGTATGCCACTTCACAAAACAAAATCGTTAGAAATATATTTCCAATGTATCAAGAATGACACACAGACCGTAGATCATTCTAAAATGACTGAGAAAGCTGTAAAGCATCTATTAAGCATCTACTAAGCATTAATTAGTCTAATACTAATACAAATCAAATGAATTATGTCCTGCCATGCTGACCAAAATATCTTAAAATAGCCTTCGATGACAGGGAATAACAATTAAATCTAGCTTTGTATTGATTATTATAAATAAAATATCAAATAATATCACAAGTGATGCCAGACTTTCGAAAAAAGGGTTGTAAATTGGGTCTTGGTCACTTTGGCTCCATTAACTGGATTAATCTCCAGCTCACTCTGCATATACAGTCTGCAGTGCCTTGAGTTCATTTCATTCAACTCAAGGCATTGTGCCTTTTGTATAGCCATATACTGTAAAAGCTTTGAGGACAGTAAAGTTTAAATATTACAAAATGGCAAAAATAGCAAACTTATACATATTTCATGTAAGAGGATGCGTCCAGTTCCTATTCACGCACAGCATTCCCTAAATTCATATGAAAAATGGAAGAGTTGTTGTGATAAATCCTCTGCAATAAAGAGGAACCACAATGGGTTCTTTGAGCGCTGAAAAAGAATCATTTTTGAAAAAGAACTACTTTTAAAACTTGAACAACGTTGATATAAAGGTTTTATAGTAACTTAGTTCTTTCTTAGTTTTTTCTAGACCCTGTATAGAAATTATACAGACATATTATGTATATATATATATATATCTGTGTGTGTGTGTGTGTGTGTGTGTGTGTGTGTGTGTGTGTGTGTGTGTGTGTACATATACAATATGTTGCTATATATGCAGACACGCACAAACACACAGTATTTATATGAAGAAATTCTGGCAGAATTAGGAGAGCTATGCATATTTCATGCAGGGAGAAGGTTACTGTATTTTTATATCTCCATCCTTGCGCTCCCTCACCCACACTAATAGCTCCTAAAGGCAAGAGATGCCTGTCTCCCACTGCAAGATTATCATTCATAAAGAATGTATGGCCACCATAAGGAATATGAAAAAACGGAAGCGAGAAGCCGATTCCTTAAGGCTTATAGTGCAGTTTACTGGAGATTAAACTGAGCCTTTGAAACCAGGTTGGCATAATAAGCACCAGGCAATGGGACTTGGTTTATTTAACATTTGTGAGAAAATCCAGTCGCTTTTTGCATTCAGAGTTTAACTTCTAAATTCCGCCGTTTGTGGACGTCTTCCCCATGAATTATGTAAGCCAGCACAATTTGCTTTTCCTCTCTTAAGCAAGAAAGGGTTCAATTATGTAGGAGACGTGATCAGCTTTGTTGTAGACTAACGCGGGGGTTTTATGTCATTGGTTCCGCAGTGTGTAGGAGAAGATGCAGGGCTTTTCAGAAGTCTCCGGTCTTTTTGTGGTGACAATGCGAGTCACTGTATGTGTGCATTAGGACAGACCTGCTGCACTTTACACTATGGTCAAACAGACTGTGAATGGTTCTGTGCACACATTCAGTGGCTTTGATGGCACCCGGCAAAGACCCAGTGCTCCAGACTGAAAAACTGTCTGGCAACTGTAGCCTCAGCTTGTGTGTGTAGTGCAGTGTGTGAATGTGTCCACCTCACCAGGGGGGCATTAATGACCCCATCCAGAAAAAAAACTGTTCCCTTTAAACATTTCTCTCTCTCTCTCTTTCTGTGTTTGTCTCTCACTCTCTATTTCTCTCTCTTTCTCTCTCTCTCTTCCTCTTTCTGTCTTTCTCTCTCTCACTCTTTTTCTCTGACTGTCTGTGTCTCTGTCTGTCTCTATCCCTTTCTCTCTCTCACCCTCTCTTTCTCTCTATGTGTCTCTCTATCTCAGTCATCTATTGTTTTGTAAAATGTACATTTCTCTCTCGCTCTCACTCTTTTTCTCTGTCTGTGTCTCTGTCTCTCTCTCACACACTCTTTTTCTCTGTCTGTGTCTCTGTCTTCAGCCTCTCTCTCTCTCTCTCTCTTTCTCTCTCTCTCTCTCTCTCTCTCTCTCTCTCTCTCTCTCTCTC
>JBBJLR010000037.1:2676373-2705038 GCA_037577145.1 Brachypetersius gabonensis
CTCTCTCTCTCTCTCTCTCTCTCTCTCTCTCTCTCTCTCTCTCTCTCTCTCTCTCTCTCTCTCTCTCTCTTGCATCTTCCATCCTAAAGTGTTCTCTACAATCTTAAAAACAAAGTTGCCAAAACTTAGTTCTCTAGCATTGCCACAGAAGAACCGCTTTTGGTTCCCCGAATAACCTTCCAATGAGTGTTTAAAGCTGCATTTCTCAAACTGGTCTTCAGAGGAAAGACATGCATCATCTGCGGGTCTCTAAGGACCAGTTTGAGGGAAAATATCCTTGTTTAGAGAACCACTTTGAAGAGCCCACATAGTGTGCTACATTGATGCCCTTTGTAATTTTACTATCACTATTTTCAAATAAACAGAACATTACAGGCCCTGTGTCAGAAGCATGCAAAAAAAAAAAAATTTTGATTTATGTGATTTATTCTTTTTTCTCGCAGTCACATCCTGACAGTCCTTTCAGAACATTCTCTCACCGTGAGGCAAAATATCCATATCATTAATATGTGAGGAGAGTGTAAGAGTTATTTTTATTTCAGGAGCTGGAGTGGGAGATGTTTGAAAGGACAAAGTATCCCATTATCAGGAGGAATTCTGTGTTGCGGAGCTTTGCGCGTGGTAATTAGCGTTGTCACATTCCATGCCTGTTCTCCAACCAGCGTAGCCTTCTTTGATATGGCCCTCCGTTCTCCTGCTCCCCACTGCCCGGCAAATTAGAATAGCCTGGTTAGATTCACTGAGGAGTCGCCACAATGTGTGTAAAAGAAGAATTGCAGTCCTTGAGGGAGGTAATCCCATTTGTGGCTCCATCGCTTCAGGGATGTCCAGCTATGTTCTCCTTTTAAGCGAGACTTTTCTCATCCCTATTAGCATGCTACCACATCGCAGCCTGGCTTCAAACATACCTCTTTGTTTTTTGTCTTTTTTCATCATAGTTCTGGGGGACTGTTCTCGCCATTAATTGAAAGAAAGAGATAACAACAGAAGAATGTAGCATGTCAAGCTCTGTTAATGGGACATGTGTAAAGGAGACATCAAGAATATCATTCTGTGGCTTGTAGGCCCGTAGCTGATGCAAGACAGTCTTCATAACTTGACCAAGCCACAACGTCCAGCTCGTTTTAAATGTCTTTTATCTTTCGCTTTGTGCTGGTCTGTTTAAACCACCTCAATGTATAATCCTCAGGTCCTGTAGGGGCAGAACCTTTAACAAGAAAGTTGTGAAACTGAAGGGTATCTTTAGTTACCAAGAAAAAAAATTAAATTTAAAATGTAGTTTGTGAAAAATATTGATAGGGACTAAGATAGTAATGGTTGGATAAAAAAAGGCAAAGCCCTGTCACTGTAAAGAATTACAAACCGCTTGTTCAGAACACCTTCACAGCATTCTCTGTGGACACAGGGGCTTAATGTAAACTCAAGTCATCATGTTGCATATGGAGCTCCATTCAGTCTCCGCCGCTTGCATGCAGGGCGTTGGTGTCCTTCACTGTAGTTTGGTGACAGTAAAAAAGAGATTTCGTGATTTAACACCATCCTCAGCTGAGAACAGACTGTGAGAGGTTAACTGGTAGATGATGGTAGAGTACTCTCAAACCACACTCAAGGTTGGTTATAAAAGTAATTTAATACTTTAGAAGAAGTATAACAGTACTAGACAAAAATTCTGTAAGTATTTGAATTTTGAAAGAGTCTGTAAGTATTGGAACACTGCAAAAATAGCAACTGAAACTCTCTTTTACTCCCGTCATATGGGCAAATGTCTCCTTAGATAGAAGTTCCCCTGGTTTGTGTGAAAGCTTGAGGTGTCAGAAGTCATGCTGAGCTTTGTTTGGTGTTTCTGTGTCATGTAGAACCAAAGATATTGTCATTTAAAAAATATATATGTAATAATAATAACCTCTATTGGAGTTTTAGAAATGCCCATAAAGACAAAATCAGATTCCTTTTATCTGAGGGCTTAGAAAGAAACAAAAAAAAACCCACAAGGTCTTTAAACCCAGGAGAACTTTCAGGATAGTCTTCGCTCAGGGATAACCTGCAGAGGGAGGGGGTCTGAAGAGTGTCCGAGCGGTGGCATGTCAAGCAGAAGAGCAGCGAACCTTTACGAATGGCTATGCAGGTTTGTATCAGTTTGAATGAAGGCTTGTGTAGGTGTCTTGTAGTCTTTTATGACACGTTTATGAATAAACCTTTACTTGTGATGACAACTCTTTTCAACTGTGCATGAAACTAGAGGTGAAACCAGAACATCTCCTGTGAGAATTTGTATGTGTTAATTGATTTGAAGAAATATCTGCAAAGGCCAAGTTCATTCGGCTGATGCATTAATTGACTGATTGCTTAAGCAAGATCCATCCGTTAGATTACACTGGAAAGCATCAGCAACCGAAGAGCCGGCATCGGAAACTTTTTTTGCTCACCACAACCACCTCGAAACTTTTCAGATGTCAGATACCAGTATTTGTCTTGGCATGATCAGTGGTGCTGTGAAGAATGCTAATTGCTGCTGCTTGTCAGTGGATGTCTTGCCTTGGTGGGTGGAGACAGGTCAAGCAACCGCAGAGTGAAGTGACAGGAAAATAACGATTTCTGGGCACCCGTTCAGTCTCCAGCCCCTTTTATCTGCATACACAGTTCTGTTTGTGCTGGGCCTCCCTCCATAAGGTATTGTTAATACAATGGCAGTGTGTGGAGACAAGCTCATGCCATCAGATAAGTGTGGGGATGGCGCTGGGCGGTCTGGCCCCGGGCGCAGATTGGAACAGCCACTGTGTAATCTCTTAATCCCATTAATTATTACATACAGTCATTATGGAGAGGGACGTAATCCTCCCGAGAGACTCAATCCTTTTAGGAAGACGACCGGAGGGGAGATCAGGAAAACACAGGCTACGTGCTACTCCTCACTTCATTTTACTTTATTTCCTTGAGATCTTGGATTATTATTGTTTTTTTGAGAGGGAGGATTACAAAAAATACAAATCTGAATCACTTGTTAGAACCGGCTGTATTGTGCAGAATGTTGATATTCTTCAAAAATCCTTGGTGGCCCGTTATTCGATGGAGCCACATATAGGGAGAAAGTAATTCAACTAAAAGAACCGCATTCGATCAAAACGACATGAATGCGGAAGAAAATAACAAGCTATACTAGTAGGAAAAAAAATACACAAATGTTGCTCTCAGTCTCTTTCTCTGCTGGTAAACAATATTAATTACAGGCTGGAGAGGGAATCTGGTTGCATTTCTGAAGAAACTTGCATCTGTGCAGAACCCCCCCCCCCCCCTTTTTTTTTTTTTCTTAAATTGCGTTTTCCAATTTGTAAATGGACCAGATGTCTGGGAGTGAATCTGTCCGGTTCTCCAGAGATGGAAGCGGACTGTCTGTGGAGGCCAGGTGATTTGTCCTCATTGTAGACGTCACTGGCACTAATCGAGACAGAGGGCTGTGTGTCTGGCCAGCCCATAACTCAGAGCCTAATGCGAAATTGCATATTTTGCCCAAATCACCAGCCGCTCTGCAGGCCCTGGCCACTGCTGAGTACAAGTGCAAGGCGTGGCAGGGTGAAGCTTGTGTGGTGAAGAATGGCGCAGAGTGTGTGTGTTTGTGTGGACATAACAAGCTCCTTGGTTCAGACATTTGGTCAGTGTTTGTTTGTGTCCGTTTGTCTATGCCGAGCTGGTTAGTCCTTGAAATTCCGGATGGTGCGCAAACTTTTCCACAGCCTTTTTGAAACCAAAAGAGATAATTTCCCACTGAGAAACTTAAGCATTACACCCTTTGACTGCTTTTTGATGGATTACAAGTTATCGTATATACTTATAGTGTCACCATTGCGGCCTTGATTGATATTGTGGTTTCTATGGAATGCTGTGGTGGTTTTGACTTTGATAGTCTACACTATGCATGACTGAGAACTCTACGCCTGGGCCTTTTCTAGCCACAAAGGATGTATTTGTCTGTTTGACTGCACCACATTGCATCAATTTGAAAGAGGGCCGGTATTCCATGTGTGGAACTCTCCTCCTCACTCTGTGAGAGATGGAGGTAGTGTGGTTCTGGGCATAACCTGGCCATCGATCTTGTCCTCATACAACTGCTGTATTTGTGGGGAGAACATGTCCCAAACGCAGGGTGCAAGGTGCCATAATCAATTCCACCCTCCTCTCCTTAGCCTGCTTCCCAAATTCAATATTCAGTGACAGCTGCTGGATGTCATAGTGCTGGAGGCAGGCTGTCTCGTTTCACCCTCTACAAGCGCTCAAATTGACTTTTATTCAGCCCCTTCAGGATTTTTTATATGATTGCCACATTGACAGATTTTAGGACTTAGTGGAGAAAAATTTAAAGTGTCTGGTCGAGGTTTGAAGCAAATTCTTCTTTTCACCTCCATGTCATGCTCAGTAAGTCAAGAACTGACCATTCTTCATGCTTGGATCAAGGTATGCAGTCTGTGAAATCACTGAGAAAGAGTGGTGAGGAAGTGAATGTGAAAAGTATGGTTACATCTATGAATACAAGAAAATCTTTAGTGATTCTTAATGGTTTCATTTTTATAAATAGCCATCAGATCTGGAGTCCTCGATTCTAAAATGTAGCGTGGTGGAGTTTTGATCTTAAATTATAAACTGATTTAAATTAGCTGGTTCCGATTGTGCATCATCAGAGTATCGCTGGGGAAATGAACACATTCATAATTTTAATAATGTTAATAATGTGTTAACACATTCATTTATTAACGTCAACGTTTTTAAAGACATTAGTGCTGTTTTATAGTGTGAACCTTTGAACAGATCCATAGAACGGCAGAATGAAACCCAGTAGCTCATGTGCTGTTGCTGTGATTCTGCTTCTGTAGCTTTCTCAGTCTAATGCACTTTTAAATGGCCTGTTTCATTGTTAATTTTCTTAAAGAAAGCTATTTACAGCTACTCTCATGGTGTTTAGTAACTACACTATATGAACAAATGTATTGGGACGCCTGCAGGGGCATTGAGGGCACTGCATTCAAATACATAGAGTTTAATTTGGAGTTGGTCCTCCCTTTACAATGATAACAGCTTCCACTCTTCTTGGAAGGCTTTCTACAAGATTTTGGAGTTTCTGTGGGAATCTGTGCCCATTCATTCTGTAGAGCATTTATGAGGTCAGGCACTGATGTTAGATGAGAAGACCTGGCTTGCAATCTCTATTTCATCCCAAAGGTGTTGAATGGGGTTGAGGTCAGGGCTCTGTCTGGACCAGTCACACTGAACTCATCCAACCATGTCTTTATGGAACTTGTTTTCTGCACTGGGACACAGTCATGCTTGAATAAAAAAGTCTCACACTGAAGTATTAAGATTGTCTGTCACTGGAACTAAGAGGCCTAGCCCAAAAAACAGGTGTGTCCCAATACCTTTGTCCAAAAAGTGCGTCATTAACCAGCAAAATAAACGCCAGATAGTGTTAGAAAGTCAGCATGCAACAAATAAACAAAATCAAAAGTATTGTGAAAAGCTATAGTTCCCTTTGAGAGCATCTTTGAGAATATTTGAATGAAAATAAGAGACTACCATTTAGAAACCATTTACTGTATATATCTTGTATAAGATGTAGAAACTCTTTGGCTGGAACAACAGAGCACTGTTGCTCTCACTCAAACTCAATTCAATCTATGAAAAGCACACGATTTCCTGTTCTGATTCATGTGAATCCTATATGTAGTGTTATTGAAATTTGAAAGTTGATTTTATATTCTAAAACACAATGTGCACTGAGAAAAACAAATGGGTCAAATGTAAGCATATAAGACAAATGTGATTAATCCTGATCAGTTACACAATGAATGCTCATTTTTTTTGACAACCCTAGTTTATCAGACTCCACTTCGCCAGATTCATCAGACGGGTTGTGTGCCAGAGATAACTACTCCATGATGATGCCTAATGAAGGATTTAGTCATGTTTGGTTTACCATGAAAAATGTTCAGTTTTTTTTCTCTGAAAATGAAGGTCATAGATATTAGATCAGGGGGTAGATCATCAGATAAAGCCCAAACTTTTGTCTTGAGAAATCTTCTTCTGGCCCAACTTGTCACTCTCTCTTATTTCTTCTGCCCTGCAGTAACCAACCTGCACAGCCTCCTTGTTGTTTATCATTATGCTTGATGATCCTTGTGAAGTCAAAATCTGATCCAGGAACCAGCCAACATCTCCAAAATCTCCTACCAAGCTAACAAGGCATGGGGGTTTTGGAAAGAGATCTGTTGCTTTCTCTGGCTCAGGTGTTTGTGGCTGATGGATATGCAGGGTGCTCTGAGAGCAGTTGGTGTGAAAGGTGGTCATTCAGGAGTGAAGCCCTTATTTGTTACCAAATGAATCAATAGAATTTCTTCATCCTTTCAGCCGGGCCACTGCGAGCAACTCTAGTACACATTCTCAGATGCCTGACCACCCTCAGCCAAGTGTGTGGTTTGTTATTTGGGACAATGACCCTGAAATGGCTCAAAGTTGGATGACTCCGCGCCTTCTAGGATTTTGACGAATGTGTTGTTTGTGTTCAGGACGAGTTGGGCTGTTAAACCTTCACTTAACATATTATCCTTTCTGCAGAAATTACAGGTATTTGCTGAACTGTGACTAATTTTCACTCGGTCTGAATTGCTTCCAGACTTGGGGGAAAGCCACGATATCTTTTTGTGCCGTCATTGTAGGGTAGAAATCAGGCCCAGAGTGCGTCTCCTGCTGGGACTCTTGGCTCACAAATCAGAAATCAGTTAATCTGCTCGATAGTTTCACAGGAAAATGTTGGTGAAATGGTACATACCGCACGGGGGGGAACGACTCAACTTAACCTGTCATTTCCCTCTCAGCGAAAATTAGGCTGAAATTAGAGAGCACTTTGTACTCCCTTTTTTCCCATCATTTGCTTCAAATGTGTTCTGATTTGCCTTTCACATACTTCAGTCACCCTTGTATCAGTTTTCATTTAGTAACTCCATTTGAGAGGGAGAAGCAGGCTGACATTTTAGATATCCCTCAGCTTTGAGCCTGCCTTTGGGAACCTACTGGGGTAGCACTGAAGCTAAATCCCGCAGGTCAATTGACCTAACACACTTGGACCAATTGAAATTCTAGTCGAAATAGAAGCATTCCATCCCAAAGGAGAAATGTCCGTCAGTCGGAATGATAAATGAAGCTGTCAGGCATTATGTGTCAGGAATCCGCTTGCTTAGCACCCCGTTCACACGGCAAGCATGAGATCCTCTGGTTCGCTCTTGCTTGTTAGAGCTGACTAACAATAGCTGATTTGCCAAAACAACATGTCTCTACATCACATTCTCTTCTTTGCTGCTAAAGGAATTTCTTTACGTTTATAATGCGTTTGCTTCGCCCGCAAATCCAGACTGGTATTTTGGACTAATCCCCTCGCTAGAACTTCTAATCCTTGGTTTTAGCTCGAAACTTTTAACAGCTGCTGATTAAATGCTGTCTGGTATGGTCCACCTTTCGGCTTTGGGCACGCATTAGCCAGAAAGCAGCCCAAATTAGAAGCAAATACCAAATTGACTCGTTTTTGAGATCCTTCACAAAAGATGGCTTTTTCAGACGTTTTCATTAGAAGCCGTTATTGTGCGTTTACCTGGGTAATGGCGGGTTCTAAGCACTTGCTAATGTGCTTTATTATCTGTTTCACTGATGGGTTGCATCAGGATGGAAACATATTTCTCATAATTCGGAAGCATCCGTGTGGCATTTAATTGCAATTGCATTTCGGCCTGCCAGACCAGATTACCTTAGAATTTAAACCGTTTCACACTCGCATCCCTGATGGACTAGCGTGGCTTGGGACTGCAATGGCCTTTCAATTTTCAGCTCAATTACTCCTGCTGCTAGCATAATAAGTCTGAGGCAGAGCCACAGTACACATCAGCTCTGGAGTTTGGTACCTGCAGAGTCAGGACCCCCACCAATCCAGCTGTGGGCCAACCCTCTTCTGTCACTTTCTGGATCAAAACTCCAACTGAGTTCACTGCTGGTGCTGCCTTCCACAGTCAGTCACGAGCTTTTAGCTTTTTTTTTTTTGAGGTGGCCATGTCTTTGCGAGAGCAAATTCCTGACTGATCAGAAACAATGGGGGCTGGTCAGCAGGGGGAGAACCAACGCTCAAGCTCAGCGGTCAGCAAAAGCAAAAACCCCCACAATACGCTCCCCGCATGGGGTTCTGGTCTCCCCCTCTTCTCCGCCACCCCTCCTCTCTTAGGCTCTAATAGCTGGGAAGGCTACATGACAAAGGGAACAAACAGGCATGTAATACTGCCGTTCCTTGCGGATGACACGGGGGACAGGAATGCTGGGGGAATAAGGGGAATGCAAGGAGCAAAGAGCTGGCAGCGGAGTCCACTGTCAGATTAGAGCCATTAGCATGACTGTGGAATGACAGGGAGCTCCACTGAACACAATGGCCTCCATTTATCCCCTGCCACTCTGTGTAATATTAGAGCCTGAACCTCTAGCACCACAGCACTGGGGACTGGGTAAAGAACCCTCCCAACACTTACACACCAGCATGTAGTCACACTGCTGGTAAATGCCATGTGATCCACCAACACATTGGAGATTTTAGCGTTTGTCTTCTAATGACTAAATAGAGACTATCAATTGGTTCTAGACATGGGCATATGGTTTTGGGGAAGTCTGTTAATTCTATAGGACCCTGTAGGATCCTCTGTTTTAGGATCCTCTGTTTTGATGGTTATGGCAACCAGAAGACAAACAATAAAATAGAGGCTACTAAATGGTTCTAGACCAATTTAAAGACTTCCCCCAACCTTACGTCCAAGTCCAGAACCATATAGAAGTCTCTATTTTTAAGAATATAGTCAACCAGAAGAACTAAAGGTTCCTAAATTATTACATTGATTTAGGACTATTTAGGAGCTTCGACTTTTAAGAGTGTAGTCGACCAGAAGACAAACAATTGAGGTTGTTCGGAATGGTTCGGGATGTATGGCTTCAGGAAGTCTTTTAATTGGTCTAGAACCTTTACGTTACATGGACCTGTAATGTTGAGCCATTCGTTGGAAGGTTCTTTAGTGGAACCAAAAGTTTAGTTTTACTCCAAAGAGCCCTTTATTTTAGAAAAACCTGTTTTGGGTTTTCATTAATGTTTTATAAGGCCCTCCTCACAACTCAGTAATCCTATATTAATTGAAAAGCCATGAGACGTCAGAACTGACATGGTCTAGGAGCTGCAATTTGATGCTTGCGATTTTGTGTTTCTGCCCTTCCTCTAGAGTTGAGGGGAATTTATTAAACCCATCTGGAATATTTGATTTTTTTATGACTGTACCTTGACACTAATTTGAAGGGGCCCTAAACTCCACCGGTGGAAAATATTAGTGGTTCAATTGATGTTGGTTTGCTTTTTCATACCTTCTAATGATACAGTTATTTCTGGGAAATGGAATGATATATTATATGCTGACATGCGGGGATCAAAGTCTGGCATTTGACTCTCTATTAAAGCCCAATAAAAACGTACTGACACTTGGTCCAGTGTTCTCATTTAATGACACCTCTCTCCAGACACATCCACTCCACACACTGGCACTTTTGTTTTCATGTAAAGCGTGCATTTTAATCAACACTTGAACTCTGAAACTCTTTGAAGGACACTCACACAAGCACACATATTCTGCCTCTGTTCCCAAGGCTGAATTAAAAATGCTTTAAAGTGTTGATGCCGCACCTGAATGAGACGACCCTTTAATTGCTTTGGTTCGAATGATTTCATGCAATGGAAATTAAAAACGAAATAAAATGCATTATAACACAATAGCTCTTTTTTGCAATATGCATTGAAAAATGAATTTGCCAAGAAATATTTCATACTGCGGTGAAGGCTAGTCTTAAGTAGTGGTTGTTTGTCAAGCAAAACTAGTCTAGCAAACACATTAATACTGACAACTCATTACAAAAACTTTTGTGTACTTTTGCCTCATACAATTCTTAATACTTTCCTTATTTGCTTTGACGCCAGTGGTAAGTATATTTGCTTTACTTCCATTATAATTCAGTGTCCATTATGAGACAACTTCATTTATGATCTACAAGGTTTGTTAAAATAGCTTTTAATATCTAAAACACATCAAAATATGCACAGAATTTTAAGGGTTAATTTCTAATATACCTATCTAATATCCACAAATGGCATACAGTATATACCTGATTCAACCGTGGTATTTCACCAGCTTGTGTTTTTTTTTCTGCGGGTTTGACTCTTGACACACTTTTATTCCAACTTCCATGATGATTTCCATTAAAAATGAAGAACATTGTTATCAGGAGCAAAGCTCCCAAAGAAAAAAGCTTATCTCTAGGAAGAAGGGCAATCACTTTGGGACCCGGACCACCCAGAGTCAATCCAACCAGGAAGCTCCTGAGGCCACCTTATCCTCTGGCTTGGTGATCCCACTTCTCTTTCATTCATCAGTCCCGCCCTCTTCTTTTTTTTGTTTTTTTGCACTGTGTGCTTCCAGAACATCGATCTCTTCCCTGCATTTCTGTCAAATTAGTCCCTCGTGATGTCCTCACTTCAGAGGGTTTTTTTTCTCTTTCCCCACCCACTCCCGCTCGCTCCCTGTCTGAAATTCGTCAGCCGATGTTTGGTCCTTTAGTGTTAGGCCTGAATGGGTCGAAGGCTGGAAATGTGCACAATGAGGAGTGATGGAAATGCAGAGGGAAGTGATGGCCAGGCCTCTGTTTATACTCTGGACAGTGAGTGGCTGAAGTAGGGCTGACTGAAGGAACTGTCCGGTTGATTTTCACCATGAGTTTTGACACAGGACACAGGGCCTGTCACATGGCCTCATAAATGCCATTCAGATTTTTTTTTTTGTTTTGTAAAGCTGTCGGAATAAATATGATCCTAGACTGAATTTAGAATGAACTCACTCCAAGTGCCTTGAGCACCAAACAGCATGCAGCAGATTAGGTTTGTCATGTGCCTTCTGTTCATTCAAACTTAACAGGCTTATAAGCAGTGATATTCTAGTATCATCAGAATACTGGATCCTCCTGTTGAATTCATTAAAGACTGATGGCATGTGGATTAAGTCTGCACCTGCACACCACTGGCTAATGAGAACACTTCCACATTGTTTACTCTTAGACTCTACATAGGATTTATTAGACTTGAATGGTAATGTCTGCTGAATGTACAGGAATAAGTAAACACAGTAATTATGAACGTCTCCCTGCTACCTTCTCCCTGCTCTGTAATTACGAATCATAAAATTGATTGTGTTTGTAATTATCTGCTAAAGCATATAGTTTGAAAGAGGTCTGCCGGGTATTTGGTTACTTTAAATAAACCCAGAGTGTTTCCCCTTCCAAGACAAGACAGGAACCGCTTCGTCGGGTCACGGAACCAGAACCTATCTGGGGAATTCCCCCCTGGAGTGCTAGGAACTCTTCGCATCCTCAGACTGTCTCAAATGTCCCTTTGTTTCTATGCTAATGGTGATGAGGAGACTGTTAAGGGACAGTACAGGAGGGGTCAGGAGGAACAAAACTGTAATTTTTTTCCATAGCTTGCTAATGGCTTTGATATAAGATTACAGCCTTGAGCTTCAGAATCTTTCAGAGTTTTATTCATGCAGTCCGGCCCTGTGCAGATGGGCTCTGCTGAAGCTGCTGCATCACACTAGTGCTTAGCTTTTACACTGCCCCTCAGAGGCTTAAGTGGAGTTGGAGGCTTTTTTCTTCTTCTTTTTTTTGCTCTGGAACATGATTCTGGCCTTGTAGCTTTGGTCATGACGGGTTGAAGGCGCCGATGAGCAGTGATGTGGACAAAGGTCTTATGCAGGTCTGAGGGCTTGCTGTGAATCTGCTGATTGGTCTGGGTAGGCTGGGCTTTTTTTTTCAGTCTCAGCAGTGTCAATCAAGCACTCGCTGCCACAATGCCAAGCCCTGAGCTTTTAAAAAAGAGAGCTTAACGATGAGCGCCTGGACGTGGAGGCAGAAGGACGTGCTATAGATTCGCTTTTGTCTAATTTTATGCAATTACACCAGGGCATCTCTTTGACTACAAAAGAGGCTTCAGTGTAATGCATTGCAGTGTTTGAAATGATGGACCAAACTGATTCTAAATTGTCTTTTTTTTCCAACTTCTTCTACGATGCCTTTTACATCTCGAGGTTAGAAAAGGGCCGAAACTCTGACACAGCTTCCGCTGATTTATGGATGAAGCCATTGAAAGCTGGTTTGTATAACCAGACCACCCCACCCAAAGGCAGACTGAGTGAAAACAATAGCCCCTCATACTATTTCAAAGCTATTTATACCAGGCTGATCGTGTTTTTGCTCTGGCTTTTGCCGTTAAATGGATTGTTAACACTGCACAGTATATTACCTGGTGATTTATCGTGCCTGTAGTGCGGTGGATTTCTCCCGCTGGGCACTCTGGCATTGTTTTCAGCGGGACGTGCTGACTCACTTTTTTTTCCTGCTCTCACATTTGTCTTTTTACTTTGTCTGTCCGTCCTTTGCATGAAGACAAATGAAAATTAGGAAAAAATGTAGTAAAAATGCAGCTAGCTTCGCAGCACCCTGCTCTGTATCCAAACAGGATATCCTCTGGTCCGCAGTGGTCCTACTGTGGTCATTTACCATTGACAGATGGAACAGAAGCTACAAATGGCCTAAAACTATTTTAGCTACCTGAGAAATGTATAGCTACGTGTCTGGGTACTATGTTAAAACTCTTAAAATAAACACATACTAATGTTCCAACAATATTGTGGCATTTATGTCTACCAACATGTTAGCACAGGTGTTTCCAAAGCTCTCCAGGAGACAGACCAATATTTGCACCAATGCACAAATAGTGCAAACAAACATCATAGGTAGTGAAGTTTTGCTGCTAAAAGAAAGGTTTTGTGACATTTTAAAGTGAAAACTTTAGTAAATGTACACATTTGTATGTCCTCCATTTTGACTAGGTGTCATTTATTCAAAGAAAGTACCATCAAGTCACACATGCAGTTCAGAAGATCATTCATTAGAGTTAGTTAAAAGCAATGTGACCAAGTTTTTAAACTAGTGTTTTGGTTTTATAATCACTAAAATTACAGCCAATTGTTTTTGCACACGACGGTGTTTTGGCCATTAGGGGGCTTACCAATGCTATTTTTTGCTGATGGAACAAACTCATGTATATCCTGGTAATGCTAAAAGACAGAACGAATGAAGATTTTTGACCATTTTTTTGTTCCACTTATGACATTTTGACAGCTGGCTTTTTCAAATCATGTAAAAACATGAAAATGTTGCCAAAAAAATTGGAAGATATGCTCTGACAGTGGTCAGATAGTACAGAAAATGCCACTTTGTTTTATTTTATAAGCAAGAATTCACAGTTTTATCTGGCCTAAGACTGTGGCAGAATACTGTACATGGAGTACTGTAAAAGAGCATAGAATGAACCATGGCAGGATAATCAGAGGCCGGAGGTTTTCTCTCTAAAACCCTTGACTCAGTACACACTCGGTGGGGATTGATGATTTATTGGCACTCGAGAAGAACATTTCATTTAGCTGGGTGTGTAGCTGCACTCTCCTATAGGCCAGGTCCACTCGCACTCCAGATAGGTACCTCAGCCCAGGATTTATGAGGCTCTCTTTATATTGAACTTTCGATTAGAATCCAAGGCACGAGATGAATTCACATGCATGCGTCAAGAGAGTCGGATCATTCCCCGAAGAGAGATACCAGCCAGGCACTTTCACCATGGAACATGCATTGTGGGTAATTTATGATGATGGTTTTTCCTATTTGAATTCCCTGGTCCTCTTTTCCCCTGCTGTGAATCTTTACATGGAGAAGCCCGGGAGGGGGTCGTTTAGGTTTAAATGTATTGACTAACTGCATTCAGTGTAAATGTTGTAGAAAATTGGCGTGTAAAACTAGTCAGCTACACACATCCCAGAATCAATTCAGCAAA
This sequence comes from Brachypetersius gabonensis, assembly GCA_037577145.1. Classification (NCBI taxonomy): domain Eukaryota; kingdom Metazoa; phylum Chordata; class Actinopteri; order Characiformes; family Alestidae; genus Brachypetersius; species Brachypetersius gabonensis. The sequence continues at coordinate 2,690,367 of JBBJLR010000037.1, forward strand.
AACATATCATTAGGATGAAAAGACATTTGTAAAAGCACTTAGAAGAAATCATGTAGGTTGTCTTTACATCATCCACTACGTTTTATCCCTTATATGTGAGGTATCCTTGTAAAGCCTTCCTTACGTATTACGTATATTTTTTATGTGTTAGTATTCAGCATGCATTTACTACTGCTTCACATTAAGCTGAGGGCTGCAAAATATACCCAAAGAATTGGCTGTCAAATAGATATATCTACCAGCTAATAATTTGGATATAACACTGTGCTTCATCTTCATCAAAGTGTCTTTCTTTGTGAAAAGAGTTGGTCTTCAATAATAATATAACTGTATTCTTCACCAAACTGTTTCTAAAAAGGACATATTGAAGCTCTTTTGGCCTATTAGTCATATAAACAGCTAAAAGCTGAGACTGATGAATGCCAGGGGGTTAAAATTAATGAGGTCTGGCGTTATTCCCAAGGTAGCACTGTCCTAAAGATAATCTTTATTATTCATTGTACATTTACCCTCAAAATTGCAAACTGTTCATCTGTATTTTTCAAACTTTTTGGACACTGTGTGTATGGGGAGAGGCTGTCAAGCTGTCATAGCAACCCCTCAGTTACTGAGGTTAAATCACAAAGACCCCATATCAAGCTGTTTGTCACAACTGTAGTTAATAGTCAGGTGTTGCTCCTGCGGGTGACCATAGGGGCTTGCTGTTGGATTAAGTCGCCCTGTCGATGTACCCCAGCTTCTTCCTCCACAGGTACTGGGTTTCTATAGCATTTGACCCCCCTCCCTCTGCCACCTCCTCCAGTCTCTGGTCATTGCTTCCAATTGCCGGGTGCATAGCCAACATTCCAAACCTGTCAGGAGGGAGGGGGGTCATTGCTGGCTCTGACAGATCTGCATCTAGTGATGATAGGGGGAGTCGCCTGGGATCCTCTTGCGCTCCTTTCATGTGGGCCGGCAGCTTGACATTTGTCAGCTGACCCCTGAAACTGTGTCTTTCATTGAGCCGGCTCTTTAATGACCTCAGATTAGGGAGCAGACAAGTGGCAATGCAGGGGGCCAAGCACTTCCCTCAAATTTGGTGAAAGTTTGCCAGTGGTTGTTCGTGTGGAATTAATAATACGTAGCGACTCAGATGAGCTTATCTGATATGCCAGAGGGCAGAGACCTGGACTGAATCTGAAATGACTTTGTCAGCATCGTGAGAGACAGCTAGAGTTTAAAGGTAAAGTGGGGTTGTAGAGTATCCTGCAGAGGTCACAGACAAACGGTTTCACATGTTTCATTTAAATGGAGTCACGGAAAAGGCTGAAAAGAACTTTCTCACAGGTACGAATACTTTCCCTGACAGCTAAATCGCCGCTCTCTGTTGACTCGTGCAATTATCAGCTTCTATTACAAATAGTGCTTAACTCTTCTTGCACTTTCACGGATGGATTCCGAGCGCCGGCGTGTACGAATGGTATCCTTTACCCCGTTCTCGTTTTGGAAGGTCGTGAACACACAAGCGTGAACTGCTCTGGTTTTCCTGTGGTCACTGGGGATGGGAAAGCTCTCGAAAAGCCCTACCCTGATTTCTTCATCCACATTCCTTCATTGAAAAGAGCACAAAGGAGAGTCCTGAGAAATGCCAGACAAAAGTCCACATAGACACACACACACACAAAGGAACACACGTACACACAGTTAACCTTCTCATTCAAATCAGCCAATCCAGCCACATTCCTATTTGAACAGTACCAGCAGATCTATATTTTTTGCTGATTAGGAAATTTTCCTTATTTTCTAACCTCTCTTGCAGGTCATTTTTGCCTGAGAACAGGTCATGCGATCGCTGGGGTGATCAGGGATTGATTAAGATACGTAACCTGTATCATCTCGCTACAAAGCTAAAGGCCAAAGGCCTCACTGTTGCATCTGAGCATACCCTTTTACAACGTTTGCCTTTGACGCTTTTAGCACTTTCTAACATTACAGACACAATGGAATCATCTTAAGTGACAAAACCTTAAGATAAAATCGCCCCGAGCCCAAAAAGGAGGAATGCTGATATATTTCTTTGTTGTCACTTCAAGAACATTTTGCCCTCCAAAAGGGTGAATAAAGAAACATAAAGGGAACAATGGTGGCGTTGCTAGGCTGCGAACGCTCCCAGAAAAGCAATCTTGTTTTGTTTTGCGGCTCTCGCCTATTTGGAGAATGTGTCTTTGAGATGCTCCTCTGTGTGGACGTCCATCTGCTTTCTTTTGAGGTGGAGCGGGGTGTGTGAGTATGCGAGTGTTGTGAAGGGGGGCGGGTTCCGGTGTATGTAGCGGCTGGAGACTTGGGGTCCGTGAGCTGTCAGTGTGCCTGTTTGCCCCCAGGGTGAGGAAGGCCCCCTGTTGTTTTGTACTCTATAGTGGAATGCGCCTCCTGAGGAGAAACTCCAAAGCCACGGAGTGACAAGCTCACAGCAGGAATGTTAGGGGCAGGCTCATCTCAGAAAGCCCCCCAACCCCTGTAATGCTCTACTATCTCCCCCAGTCTTTTACACTCTTTTTCTCCCGCCATACAGTTTGTTTCTCCTTCATTCACTCCCTGAACACACACACACTGAGGGTCGCACACCAGGGATGCCCGCTCCGCGCCACCACACTCACTATTACTTCGTTACCGTGTGAATATACTGAAATACAGTTGCAATCCCTTGCTGCATGGCCTGCGGTGATGTCACTCTGTCCTTATTTTATTTTTTCAGATGTTCTTGGGCCGCTTATCAGAAGGCTGTAGTTTATTTGATGATTGATTTCTCAGTAGTGACTAATGAACTAAGCTATTGGCCTCTTCTAAAAGGCAAAAGAAAAGCACAGGACTTCACAGATTTGTTGTGTCCATTGGATTCCAAGATTTTGATTTATTGCAATCATTCACTTTTAAAGTCATTATGGAAGATTAGGATCAGTGGATATCTCAACATTTGTTTACATCCGTAGGCCATCCGAACTTTATTGTAGCATACAAGCCAGAAATGATACTGTATATTAGTATATAAATCTATTCATACCAGTACATCATACTGTATATAGTATGACGGTCTATTTACATCAGTAAACATATATTGTATGTATGTATATATCAGTTTAAGCCTTTCAAATTATTATATGAGCGTTTCCATTCATAATATAACTGAATCTTGTTATCTGAGTCTATTTACAGTAGTACATCATGTTGTGTTTTAGTGTAATTGTCTATTTATGTCAGATCATCTGTGTATTAATATAATTGTTTATTTATATCAGTGCAGTGTTTTGGTATAATTCTCCATTTCCGTTAGTATATCATGCTCTGGTTTTGTATTCTATCCTGTTTACATCAGTTAATATATTATCATATTACTCAGTAATCCAGTGGCACTCAGATATTTATTTTTGCCGTGAATATCAAACAATTACATCGCTGACCATTCAGTTGAAGGCCTTTTTTATGATACGCTGACATGGTTATAGGCTGTGATCATTCTTAATGATTTCCCTGGCATTGACAAATGGCACTAAATAATGTGCTGTAATAAATATCCGACTCACATGAATGTCTTACACATATCCTCCAGGATTATCCGAATGCGCGCTCGCTCTGTTTGGTCAGGCGGACGTGATAAGCACACATTAACATCAAACATTTGGAAATGTTGCGGCAAAGCACAGGTTCACTTCCTCCCCTTTTGGCCTCCCATTTAAAGGCAACCGTTCGTCTATCAAACGGCGGGGCAGGGCTGCGAAGGCCGGCCGCTTAGAGCTGTGTTTAGTGTAATCAAAGCTCAAAGGGGGAGCTGAGAGGTGAGCTTTAAAAGCGGCTTTGTTTCGTACTGCTGCTCCAGCAAGGCCCCCAGTGGGTTTGGTTGGTGGGGGAGTTGTTACTGGTAAAGAGAAGGAAAAGGGAAAGGCCTGCCAGTCTTAGCTAAAAGCCGCCTTCTTGCATTTCAGCCCCGTGTCTGGGGTGGAAAGAAAGCTGAAGACTAATATTATGCATCACCGGGGCAACTGGTCCGAGTCATCAGTTTCAATTTTGGCAGTTGGAGGGCACGGTCCAGTGGTGGCTCAAGAAAGGGCCCTAATCTGGAAGGAGGAATGGGGCGGTTATTACATCCCCCCTTAGCCTCCTCTCCTTTCCTCTCTTCTTTTCTGCCCTTCTCCTTCTTCATCCTTCTCCAAGTGAGGTTGGGGGGAAGGGGACAAACAGGCTTAAGTGCAAACACACTCATTCTGCTAAATATGTAGTTATTCAATAATTGCTATAATAATAAAGAAAAATATGCAGTGGTTTCAGATAAGTGATGGCGTCAAAAGCTACTTAAGCAACTTTGATGACTATCAGGTTCATATGCCTTGTAGCTCCATATGCCTTGTAGCACCAGTACTGTTCACAGAAGCAAACACATGTCATGACTGACCGACTGCAGTTATTCTTAGAGGAAAAAGCAGTAAATCCAGGCCAAAACTAGGCCAAATCAACGCTTGAGGGTTTGAAAGCCCCTGGGCTGATATTTTGGAGCATAGATGGTTATCTGAGGGCATACTGTTGACAAAGTGCTTATTTTTTTTTCTCTCTTTTACTTTCTGTTTACACCACTCCCCCACCACCATTTCACCCCGATCTCTTTTTGGTAGTTCCTCCGAGGGAACCGCAGGTGACGTGCCGATCAAACACCTACCCGAAGGGCTTCTACTGTAGCTGGCACCTTCAGCATCCCACATACATCCCCACGGAATTCGAAGTGGGCGTCAAGTAAGACATACTCTCCCTTGTCTTTACACATCTCACACCTGTCCATCTTCTTTTCTCTTTCTCGTTTTTATTCTGCTCTCTCTACCACCCCCCCCCCCCCCCTTAACCTCTGTCTCTGTCTCTCTCTGGGTTGGTTTCTCTCTCTGCCCCCTCCCATGTTACACTCCACTCTCTGCTATCTTTGTTTCTTATTGTGTGTCTTTGCACTGTTCATCTCCATCTTCCCCCTTCACTGTCCTTCCATCTCTCTTTCTCTCTCTCTTTCTCTCTCTCTCTCCCTCTCTCCTCTTCTAAGAAAAGCTTGCCCAAATCAGTGATGTGTGCAGCCAGACTCCCTCTGGCCGGAGCTGATTAGGCCTGTGTGGCTGTGCAGGAACTATGGTCAGTTGGAATGGACTCTTAACCCAAAGCCCCCAAAGAATTCTCCAAGACATGAACTAGAGCACTTTCCTCCTCGTTTCCTTATTCGCTCTACCTGACTTTCTCTCTCTGCCCATCTCCAAGTAGCTTAAAGAAAGTGCCAGGTGCAGAAAGGGAAAAACATGTCCTTAATTACCTAAACCGTCACAATTTGGTGTAAGCTTCACGCGAGGCTCTGCAGAGACGGCCTAGATGTCACAGGCTCACGTCGTGCCTGGAGCTCTTTTTCGGATCGTTGTTTAAAAGCTCAACCAGATCACAAATGTCAGTAGGCAATTTCGCAGCAGGCGGCTACTCATTAATTTTCTACGGCCAATATGTCACATTTGAATAATAATTTCTTGACTTGCGCTCCCTTCTGGATTTCATGGTTTGACTTCACACTCGCGGTTTTAGCAATGGCCCTTAATTAGGTAACAATGGCCTTTATTAACCCTTAATATCAATAAATAAGAAAGTAATTAATAAGGCATTAGTTATGGTATGGAGCATAGCTGGGCTCATTATAGATCTGGGAGAGATTGGGCTGTATATGCGATGGAGCTCATTTCCACTTGTGCTGAAATAAATGATGGTTAGAAATTGAGCTACTGAGGAGGCATGATGAAGGCCCGGTGCGTCTTTCACTCTCGAGGACTGAACGTTTTTGCCCGTCATCTTGCTTTGGGGCTGGGAACAGAAATCAGAAGAAGTGTAAAGATACCCTGGGCGCCCAGACGTGTGGCCAGATGGCACCCTGGGGCAAGCTTCTGGCGCTCTCCAGCTCAGCAAATCTATTCCTGTCTCCAGCGCTGCGGCAAAACATCCCATAGGTGCAAAATGAACGGAGACTTAATTGTGCGTATCACGGTGTGGGAAAATGTTGAAGAAAGTCTGTATATTAAATTTGAAAGTAGTATACTTTAAAGTCCTAAAGGAACCGAATAAACAGCATCTCGGCCACTTCATTTTTGATCTTGACCTTAAATGAATAATATGATCACGGTATAATTGATCTTTGTCTTAAATGCTTTATATGATCACATTACTTTTGAATTTCATTTTTAATGGTTAATGAAACCAAATCATGTTTGATCTTTAAACCTTTAATATGAACTAATCTCATAAGCAAATGGGCAGTTTGTGGCCTGGCAGTTAGATAGTTGTACCTGTGATCAGAAGGTTTTGGTTTGGATCCAAGGATTGCCATTGGCACCACTGAGGTTCCTTTGAGCAAGGTTGCCATCCCCTCATAACGCTTCCTGGGTGCCATCGTTGGTTGCCCACTGCTTCACTTGGGTTAAATGCAGAGAGGGAATTTCATGCTGTGGTGTGTTTATGTGTTACAAATGGTTCAAATGACCTTTGTTTATTGTTTTTTATCCGTTTTCTTTCCAGACACAACCAGAAGTCTCTAGAAGTGAAGAGGGATGAGGTCCATAAGAACCGCTGCCATGTCAAGTTTCCAGAGCTGTTCTCCAGTATTCCTTACGCGGTCAATGTCACAGCCGTCAATGCGCTGGGAAAAGCGTCCACAGCCATCAGCTTTGAGGAAGCATCCATGGGTACTGCCATTTTTCTTCTTCTCTCTTACTTTCCTGCCCCTCCATAGTAAAAGTCTCTCCATATCATTCTTATTTGTTAGGTCATTATTCCCAACCACACAGTCCTAAGCATATTTGTGCATTCCAGTTCTAACACACACACCCACATGCGTGCACACAATCACTTTAAGAGCTTGACAATGAGCTGATTAGGTGTGCAATAGCCAGTAGTGGACAAAGCATCATCACTCATTTTAATGTCCAGTGTTTATCGACATTCTAACTAAAGTGAAGCAAAACAACATTCATTGAGGATCATAGTGCAACACAAATTCAATACAAGAGTGCATGAGTGTTTACAGGACAGGACTACACAGAGTGCAAACAGAAAGTGCAAGACATCAAACCACAAGAGTGAACAATGCAATAGTACAGGGCAGGACAGCATTTAGTGCAGCTGACAAAAGAGTGCTAGTGTGAGTGAATACAGCATTGTGTCAGATACCGTATTCTTGCAGAACTTAACTGTGGAGAAAAGCAAAGATTTATGAGGCAAGGAATAACTATAATAAATTACTGTTCTAAAACGGTGTAAAAATAGCCATAAAAATAGCAGCGATGGGATAAAAAATGTGCTGTATACAAACAAAGGGAATGGTTTGGTGTAAGTTCTTTATGAGTGGGTGGCAGTTTGGGTGGGATTCTTGTTTATGGGGGAACAGTTTAAGTGTGTATGTGCGCTTGTGTGCTTTGGAGAGGGAAGCAGTTCAGTTCGGGAGTGTGTTTGTGGGTGTGTGAAGTACGGTTCAGATTTAGTTCTGATTCAGCAGTTTGATGGCCGGAGGGAAACTGTTTCCAATCCTGGCAGTGAAGGTCTGTGTGCTATGGAACCTTTATCCAGACGACAGGAGAAGAGAGTGCAGGAGGGGTGAGTGGGGTCATCCACAATGCTGGTGGCTTTCCGTGTGCTGTGACAGAGGGGAGAGAGACCCAGATGGTCTTTTCTGCTGTCCTCATGATGCTAGCCAGTGCATGGGTCTGTTAGAAGCCACCTCAAATCTGTCCAGTGATGCTGTGTTAGTCATAGTCAAATCAGGTCAAGTAGGTTTATTGTAATTTTAGCCAGATGCTCAGAACATAGTGAAATCAAACAGTGTTCCTCCAGGATCATGGTGCAACACAAACACAAAAACAGAAACAACACAAGACCACATACACTATATGACCAAAACTATTGGGACGCCTGACCATTTCACCTTCAGGGATGTTAATGGCATTGCATTCAAAAACATAGACTGTAATATGGAGTTGGTTCCCCTCTTCTTCTTAAAAGGTTCTTAAAAGGTTTTCCACAAGATTTTGGAGCTTCTGTGGGAATTTGTGCCCATACATTCTGTAGAGCATGAGGTCAGACACTGATGTTGGAGAAGGTCTGGCTCACAATCTCCGTTCTAGTTCATCCCAAAGGTGCTGGATGGGGTTGAGGTCAGAGCTCTGCTAGGCAAGTTCTTCCACACCAAACTCACACAACCATGTCTTTATGGTCAAAAATGTCTTGGTCTGCTAAAGCATTAGGATTGCCCTTCATTGAAAATAAGAGGTCTAGTTCAAACCCTAAAAAACAGATGTGTCCTAGTACTTTTATCTATATGGTGTAAGTGCAGATAGGAGAGCAAGAGAGAGAGAGTGCCAGAAAACACAAGAGCAACAAAACAACACTACAAGAAAACATTTACTGCAGCTGACAGCTACAGTTCTCGTTTGAATGAATTTGGGTGCACTCTCCCAGATTGGCAGCATATTATAACACAGTGAGACCTAGCTAGCGGGTAAACTAAATTGTGGACTGTGAAGAGCAAGAGTAATTGACGGCTCCGAGGCCAGGATTGGGAATTCTTGTGTTGGGTTATTATTGTATTCTTATATCGCGTGTCTTCTACACAGATTTCCTGTGACTGTGGCTTTTTTTTTCAGTCTTGCATTTAAATTCACCCATTCCGCAAGCACAGGGCACCTCTAAAATAGAAAGCTCTTAAGCCTGCATTCAAACATGCACAAAGAAATCGGCAAAGTACGGAATAGCTAAAAATACATTTTACAGACTGTAAAACTGTTTTGATGTACAAAGTGATGTGTGCATTTGACCAAATGAGGGCAGTCGCCCTCCTGTAAACATCAACACAAACAATCCTGGCTTAAGCATAACCCGCACAGGCCGGGCCGCTGGCGAGAAAGCCTCGCTATCTACGGCCAGCCATGTGAATTACTCAAATCATGTTTGGCATCTCAGGCTGCATTTCATGCTCAGTCTGAGAATAGCCCTGTAATCATTTACTGCAGGGGGGTGAGAGAAGGGAAGTGCCCGAAACATCTGGCTCTTATTGTCAGGCACATAGACATTTGGGAACGGCCGAAACATTCTCCTTATCGAGCCGAGTGACACCACCCAGGCCCTCTCCACAGCTGGAAAGAAGGGAATGTGTGCTCATTGTGAGGCAAAAAGGGGAGAAAAATCCAATAAGGAAGAAAAATAGCGAAGCTTCCAGCAACTAAATGAAGTGTTTACATGCATGGCTACATGCATGCTTGATAGTAATAAAAATGCTAATGCCATCTGGATTACTGGATTAACTGCAGAAATATTTGCCTCCTAGTGATAGGGATGATTTATGGGGGAAAGGAGGCTCCCTTTTTAAATGGGCCACGGCTTTGGGAGTCAAATTTGATTTGATTCGAAAAGTGAGTTATGATTAGCGTACATTTCAGACACAATTAGGTAAAATATTGATGAAAACGTGTGCGGTCTTTGGATTGGAATATTCCTACTGTAGCTACTGCCACTGTACATCCACACACTGTCATCGCTGTAATGATGGAAACATTATATTAAAAAGAACAAATATTCAACTTAATGTACATTAATGGGGGTGTAATATCACAGTGGGGGAAGTATTCATTCACTTTAGGTTTTGCTACGCAGTATCTTTCCAGTGCAATATAGCCATTGTACATATATTTTGATTTTGCAATTATATTGATGAACAAAGAAGTATTCATTCAAAAACATAAACAAATATTTTTAAGAAATACAATTATGGAAAATCCTAACATTATATCATCTTATACATACAAAAATTAAACATTTTAAGGTTCTCATGCAAATTTCACCAGGTGTGATTATAAGAGATGTTACCAATGGCTGGGAAGGTGTTATGCAACAAGTGGCAATTCTGGTCTATGAGTTTCCCAAAGTGCTTATGGACAGCATTCTTAAATAACACTCAAATAGTAAAAGCTGCAGAGCTCTAGCAGAGAAATTAAGCATCACTGTTGGTACAGCTGGCAGTAACGTGCAAGTGTGCTTCTCAGAATCATGACTTTCATGACTAATGGTAAGGAAGGTAAGAGAGAAGCCATCAGTCAGTCAAAAAGGGTTATAGGCTGACCTGAAAGCAGCATGAACAGCACTTCAACACAGAGACTGTACTTCTTACTGTATATGTCTTGAAACTGTAATTGCCAGCAATTGCAGCTGTAAAAGCTTAACCAAAAAAAAAAAAGCTTCTTCTTTTTGTTTAATCTCTTTATGTCTTTGAATAGATACTATTTAAATACAAAGTCAAAATGTCAAATATGCACTGGAACAACAAAAATGTCATGTTTCTTCACTGTATAACTGATTGTGAATGATCATTGAATCATAAACTTACCCTTACATTTATGCATTTGTCAGATGCTCTTATCCAGAGTGACTTTAATCATGTTACAGATGAGGCATTAGATATTTTCTCAAGGACTGTGATGTAGCATTGTGTGCATGAACTGAACCTCATTCTGCTATATGTCATTTAAAACATCAAGTCCAAAATTTTGAATGCTTATGTAAGTGTATGCAGAGCATAATTCAGTCTCACTTGGCCCGTCTGACCTGATAGGATGCCCCCGATGCCTAGTGTAGATAATTGATTTCCATAAAAGATGGGCTTGAGCAGAAACCCTGGACTATGCTGGTGATCCAGTTATAGATTTTGGAACACTGTTTTGAAATTTTTGATACTTGTTGACACTGTACTGAAATCATTACACAGTTATTATTAATGTATCTTCTCCATATCAGTGAACGTTGCTTTAACTCTAGACTTTGAGTTGTCGTCTTTGCGATGCTTGCACCGTCGTGCCCTGCCATGTTTGCCCTGTTAGGTCATTTACTCTCTCAGTCAGTCATGCATTCATTGGGTTTTTGTGCATGGGGCAAGCGGGCGCCTCCCCCTTTTCCATTAAAGCTTAAAGGAGGCTGAGAGAAGGCTAGTCATGTATTTGTCCCGGAGTGAGTTTAAACAACATCCGCACAGTGTTTCAGAGTCGTAAAGAGTGTTTGAGCCCTGCCAGGTCAGGACTCGGCCTATAAATCTAAGCCAACTGGGTGTCTACTATGAATAGTTAAGATGGAGGAGAGGGAGGAGGCGAGAGATGGAACTTACCCAAGAGCTCAGGGCATCTCTTTGTCCTTGTGTGTGTTTGTATGTGTGTGTGTGTGTGTGTGTGGGTGTGTGTGTGAAGCTAAACCACAGAGCAAACACTCTGATCCTCAGCCACCACTGGGAGGGAGAAAGAGAAAGACCACTCTGTTGCACTCTGTCCATTTCCCATAAACCCCGGCTCAACTGGGCGGCCCAGGAAGACTCTCCTCGCATTCAAGAGATGTTTTTGCCTCTAAAGACTTTCTCGAGACGTGTTGCGCTGTGGTTTCCCACAAAGATGTGTGTATTATGTCAAACAGATTTTCCCCTCAGTGGGGAAGAGGGACGTTAGTCACCACTGTCTCGTGCATATTTTCCCCTTTATTCTAATAAAGTGCCTTTCCGCTGCTATTTGTTTGCGCTAATCCCCACAGCCGGCCGTTCTGAAACAGCGATTCAATCAGTATTGCAACATCAAGACTACATTCAGTTTAAGGGGGGGGGGTTTCCCTGTTCTTATCTTTGTGCGATGATGGTTCACATTCATGTTTGTATGTGACCCAAATTGGTCTCTGAAAGGACCCATTTTCCAAAATTAATAACATGACGTGCATGATCCACAACATCAGGCACCATATTTGTGACAACCACTGCCCCTATTTTACTTTCAGCTCTTCACTAGCTGACAGTAGCTTTAAGGCTTTTTCAGGTCATTCTTATAAGACAAGATACTACAGACAGAAATTTGGGACAATTTTTAAACTGTGTCTTCTCCTAAACTGTATGTTCATATTCACTGTCATGAGTCACTCAACAGCTTATGGCTTATAAAATGCCAAATATTTGTCTATTTCCTTTGTACTTAACAGCAATTTTAATAGGCTGTTCTCTGAGAAGGCTGAAGGATTTCCCACTGTATAGCAGTATGCTGGATTATGTATTTAAATGACTTGAAAATAACATTGATTTCTTCCCAATAAAATAAACATTTAATGATGTCATCCGAAGGTTAGATTTTCTCATCTGAATGTTCTAAAACGTATTATTAAAAATATCAGTGATGAAAGGACAAACCTATTCACCCGTAGTGTCTGTGTGTACAGCATACACAGCAGGCACCGTGATTTCTGCCTGTTTTTCAGACCAGATTTCAGTTTATTGGTGGTCTGATGTGTGCAGTGACGGGGGATGGGGGGTGTTGCCTAATTAACTGCATTAATGAGGTTCATTCAAGCACTCACACAATTTCATGAATTTTGGACATTTTGTGTGGTTTGTCTTGCATTAAGTGATCTTATGAGCTGTCACCACACACACACACACACAGACACACACACACATATACACTCAAAAGACAACAAGACATATCTTCCCCATTTAATACCATTAAATCTGTCTGCATGTTTTTTCTTCTCTGTTTGAATAAATGGATTCACAGAGTTTAACATTTAGTACAGTGTTTTTGTCTTTTGTTGTTTTTTCTTTTCTATTGCTGTAAAGTAGCTCAGAGAGAGAGTATTGGCCTCACCTGCCTGCGTGCACCATTGTATTTTGCTGGTTTAGTTTCAGAAAGCACAGTGATTTTTGAATGAAACAGGTTTATTGGAAATCGGTATCTACCTGTAGAGGCTGTTTTTCACAAACAGCACGAGCTCCCATGCCGTGGCATGTCAATTGGACTGAGCGTTTTCATACAGTGTGAGGATATAAATTGTAGGCTTTAACTTTGGCTGATTCTAATGTGCGTATACACCATTATAATATAATTTCACTGTTTTTTTCCCTGCTGACACAGTGCTGACACAAAATTTGTTACAGTAATGCATTCATACACAGAGATCTGTACAAGGCAAGCAGGATGTAATTGCAGGATATAAACAGCTTATAGTTAAAGAGCTACGAAATGCAAGAAAATGTGAAATGTGACTGCATGGTTGCTATATAACCTTTGTATGGAGACAGGCAAACATCGGGTTTGTGTTAAAAATTGCTCACCAGGCATTCTTGAGCTTGTGATATTTTGGTTCAGAAATGGATGCTCTACTCTTGGCACCACAGGGGGCGGGGTGGCTTTGCAGGCTCTTATAAGGCTATTTATGGATAACTGGCTTTTTTAATATTACAGACCCGAGCTTTAGTGTCTGGAAGTTCATTTTATGAGCCGGCTGTGTGTTTTGCTCTGTGCTTCGAGTTTAGATTTTTCCCCTTTTGTCCATCTTGGTCATCTGTATGCATCATGCCACTGGCTCTCTCACCACACTGATCTAAAACAGGGCTCGACCATACTCTATCTCTCCTATTTACTACAGACAAGACTTGACAACACGCAAGATGATCTAAGGGACCTTCACAGAAACAAAGGGGAAAATAACTAAGCCAACATAACTAGCTCCAAAAGAAGGTTTTACAAAGAGTGATGAGCGGTTAGTAAAGAATCCACAAACAGACTGAAATCTAAGCTGTGTTTATACTAATTAATGACATGAGCACACCTGGGAAAGGGCTGAGACAGAAACCAGACACAGGTGAATAAGAGGGTGGGGCTAAGGCGGGGCTAAGATCAAAACATACTTGAATCAACTCATAACAAAGGCACATGGAACATGTAAACAATGGCATTAACCAGAAAAAAGGAAGAAGACAGTACATTTCAAAAAGCCGAAATGTTTTAACTGACTAAGGTCTCTTTGTGCGTGTGGACATCAAATCTGATCTAGGAGTGAAAGTGGCTCTAATACAGTTTAAAATAATTAGGCATTTGTGTTCACACAACCCTTAAAAAAACCCCAAGATACTGTCTCAATATGATCCTGGTCTTTCCACAGTGAAACCAGACCCCCCTGAGAAGGTGGTGGCCAAACCCATCCCCAACAACGTCCGGCGGCTGGAGGTGACCTGGAGCAGCCCATCCACATGGCCAGACATCGACTCCTTCCCCCTGAAGTACTTCCTGCGCTACAGGCCGCTCATCAGAGACCAGTGGCAACACGTAAGAGCGGTTCTGTTCTGTTCTGTTCTGTCGATATCTGTCATTTAGCATGCCTTCACTGTCCTGACACTGCGGACTACACACTCATACACACTACTGTCAAACCAAGAATCACAAAGACTCTTATTGTCATCTTATCCATATACAAGTATACAGCGGAACTGAATTACATTCCCTCAGGGCTTTAGGGTAAAACACTGCAAAATCCAAGAAAAGGCCGGCATTTATTGGGCCACACACAACGGATTGCCAAGAACCTATTAACACTGATGGCTCACACACTTTAGGAGATGATGGGAGATGCATTTGGAAAGTTTGAGTGTACATGTTCCATCAAGCTAATCGGGACAAAATCTTCAAAAACAAACAAAAAAAACAGACAAGGAAATATATTCTTATATTATAATGAATTTAATTGCATTTGACCATATAATAGCTGTTTTAAATACCGTATATTCCGGCGTATAAGACGACTTTTTAACCCCTTAAAATGTTCTGAAAAGTCGGGGGTCGTCTTAT
>JBBJLR010000037.1:2740689-2757521 GCA_037577145.1 Brachypetersius gabonensis
CACACACACACACACACACACACACACACACACACACACACACACACACACACACACACACACACACACATACTTACGCACACACATAGAAAACCCACAGTGAAGATACGGTGATAATATTTGGACTTTCCTTCTCTCCCAGCACAGTCTTCATTACTGAGTTACCCAAAACTGATTGACACCCACAATTAGCATTTTCTTAGACAACACACACAGCATGCAGTTACAGTGGTCCTTCTCAAATGTGTTCCAGTGTTTTTCTAATGCTGAACTTGAACTTTATGTGGCGCCCGCTTTTGGTTTTGAGAAGTCTCAGCCTGAGATGAAGTTAACACCAAAGTGGCACATTTCTGAAAGTTACAGCCCCTCACTCATGACTGATACCACAAGCTATAGTAAATCAGTCACTGCTCCAAATTAAATCTCGCTGGCAACAAAACCTCAGTGGAAAGTTTGGAGTAATGACTTGGGTGTTCCTTTGCTACATCTCATAATTACATACATTAATATTAATACTATCTTTAGCTTCCACTTCAGGACAGTTTGGCTATCGTAACTTCAAAAACATTAAAGGGATCATTTCTTTCTCATTAGCCCAAATGTAAGGTGACTATTGTAGCTAACAACTAGTGGAAATTTATAGCCACCAGTTAGCACTGTGCAAACGGCATGAATTAATTATCACCAATTGGCTTCAAGCCATGTGGAATTGCTAAGTAACCTCAAATAAACTTGCTTATTTAGTTTCTGACACTTGTGAAACATATGAAAAAAGTGGATCAAATCCAGGTTTTGTGATGGCTTTCACTGCGGTTTTTAACTTGTGTTTTGTCCGCTGTTGCTTTAGCATTGTTAACTAACAAACTCTGGCTATAATGCAAACAATGGTGATTGTAAACATTGTTAACTTAAAATACAAAATCGAGTTCGTATACACTCTGTGGAGTTCTACAGGTCATGTCCTTTTTTTAACTCAATACCTGTCTGTCAAGAATGTGCTAAAAATGTTACCTATTGTTTCCAATTATGATTTCACCTGTTAATGGTGGAAATGATGTAGTTGTGCGAGGCGCTTTGGCAAATAAATCTGCTTTTGTGATTTTAGCCCCATTGACCGATACTGAAGAGACCACCGAGGAATTTTATGACAGCCCAATCTTCCCTTCCACATTTCCAGTGAAGGCCACGGAAAAGTCTCCAGGTAAACTCTTGCAGGCCTGTTTGTTATATCAAGAGCTGGCAAGAATTTTCAAGATAAAAACTCAAACATGTACTCACTACTCTTTCTCCTCGGCACTGAGGTCTTTTTTGCCCGATGAAAGCGCTGAGGTTTTGGCAGTGGAAGAGAGCGCTAGTCAGGCTCAGATCGAACACGCGCTGTTAGATGTCTTTGAGATCTCGTCCAGATATACGTGTTTTTTTTCTGCTTGATCCAGATGCTGTGGCCTTTGGTGTGGAGGTTGGGCTTTCTCCATATTTACCTCGCAGCATCGACCAATCAGAGCAACTCAGCCTTTGTAAATGCAGACCATGTGGCCGGCGCCGGCATGACTCACTCAGCTTTAATTAGCTAAGCGTTTCCAGCTTTCCCCTGATCTAAACGTGTTCTCTCAGCACACACAGCCTCACGCTCCAGAAACTACAGAGTTATTCTGATTATCAGAGTACAGTGCTGAAAAATCTCGAGAAATATGTGTTCTCAGTTTGTCAGATGTGACACACTGACACAGTTATTTAGGCCTTTAGTAAATAAAAATGCCACCATGTGTTCCTGTGGCTTGCAAGCATGTGATGTGTGCTTGTATCTGTGCTGCCCAGGGGAGTAATTAAACCCTGCTCAGCGGAAACCATCTCCAACCTGAGGGCTCGAAATAGCAGGACTATGCAAATATCTGTTCACTGATGGTAAGCAAGGCAGTTACTGTCACAGAGTGAAGCAGAATTATTTTTTTGTTTCACATTTTTCTGTGCTAGGAGAAAACTATTACCATTAGAACAGCAAGAAAAGCAAAGCTTTAAGCGAGATTGCCCTATTTATGAGGTTGTTTATGAAAGGGGACGCAAAAACATAAAACACTTGTTGGTTATTGTTAGTTTTATAACATCTGTATTGTTAGGTTTCTGCTGTGGCTATTCAGTGTAACAATAATATTTGGGTTATGCTCTTCTGTTTCTGTCTAGACTCGTCAGACGACGAAAACGGAAGTCTGGGTCTGTTGATTGCTCTCGGCCTGTTCGCAGCGGTAATGGTGGCTGTGGTGTTCACTATCACGGCCCTTCTATGGTGAGTCTCATCTACAGTTCAGGCATTAATTGTCAGTGAACAGGTTCATATACAAAAAGCCATAAATTATGTCTCTAATAGTAATAATAATATTTTTTTTATGCTTATAATAATAATTAAGTAAAGCGGCCCCTTGCGGTCATATGTGAACACACCACAGCACAGCACTCAGTGTGAACAAAGTGAAGCAGTGAGCTGCCACCAATGGGGATGCCCCGGGAGCAGTGTATGGGGACGGTACCTTGCTCAAAAGAACCATAGTAGTACCACTGGCACCACCTGGGATTCATACTCAGGACCTTCTGATTGCAGGGATGACTCCCTAACCAATATGCCACCATCTGCCCCAATGATGATGATAATAATAAAAAAAATTTATTTCTACAGCACTTTTCTTAAACTCAAGGTCACTTTTCAAATAGTTCATACATAGAATAACAAACAGTGTTTAACAGACAGTTACAAAAACATTAAATAAATGACAAGGAGATTAGAGTAAAAAAAAAAGTGCCGGTCAGTCACAATTAATCGACAACAAGTTTACCTTCTGTAGTACATTGTAAAATCTTCTCTTATAGGAAAAACCCAATCACTTGTGTTTGCCAGCAGATTTTCCCAAGATTTCAATAAAGTGTAAACTGTAGAGAACTTTGACATGCATACTTGTGTCTTCAGTGTGTAGTTTACTGTGCTGACCTCTAAAGGGTGGCCCTTTGTATATTTAAAACAGAGGGAAGGCTAATTTCCTCATCTAAGCACATTTAGCATTTCTTCCCCACTGACTTGGGGAGAGACTGTGTGATATACAGTCAGTGAGGAATCTGTATTATTATCTTTAGTTTTGTGGTTTTACTGTTTGTGGGAGATGAGTTAGCCAGCTTGCAAACTGTGATGTTAGCTACTAAGCTAACCAAAGCTGCACACAAGTCATCCCACTGCCACCAGCCATGCCGGTTATTTACTGTAGATCTGAAGCTGTAGTGAGTATATAATTATATAAAATAATTATGTTCAATTTTGTGGGTTTTTTGTTAATGGTTAGTAGGTTAGCTAGCTTGCTAACTTTACTATTATGCAGGATTTTATCCAGAGGCAGCTTCGGTCATGCCCATGTCACACGGCAATGCAAACTGCAAACGTCTAGTGTTACTGCAACCAGATGAACCAGTTTATATGCAATTTTTGCCACACTGGGTTTTTACCATTCAAAAGTTTGGAATCACTTTTCATATGAATAATGGCTATAGTTTTATTTACTAATAACTCAAACAGTCTGTATTGAAATACTAGATACCAAGTAAGATAGCAAAATATACTTTAAGATGTTTGATTTAATATTTGCTTCTTTGTTAAGGATACAAAGAAAAATAATATCCCGTAATAATCTACGTACAGCAATTTCCTAACACGTCATCTGCCTCTAGATGTGAGACATTGAAGGCCTCTTAGAAATTAATTGGAATTTAATTTGTCATATAGATTTTTCACATGAAAATCATCTACAACTTCATACATTATTCTAGACACAAACTGTAGAGTATTATCATAACAGAATAATTTTATAAATATATCTCATACTTTGTTTCACAGGGATGATTGAAAGTTTGTGAACCGTTTTTTGTGTTTCTGTGAAAACACCTCACTCTAATTTCACCTTCCAGTGTAGTTAATATTGCTAGAGGTTCATGTACACTCATTACTCGCAGATATGTAAGTAATAGAGTCATTGGATCAAAGAGCATAAACTCATTTGTTGAAAATCTTGGTGAAAGGTTTTAGGTTCTCAAACATTTAAAAAGTGCTGTATATTTTTGAAAATAGTAAACATCCTTTTTTTTCAGAAGTCTAGAAAAAGTTTAGATTTTTCAGTTTCTTCGTTACTAACATAAATGAAGTGTGGCAGTCATACACAGGAATTTTTGGAAGATCATTCTGAAGGCAAACACAACAGTACAGGCTGTGCATTACAAATGGTTCAAACAAAGCAGGTCATAAGACGAGATAAAGACAAAGCTATGTCTGCTTGGACACAGTTCAAGGTTGTTCAGATGCAATCTTCTGTCTGTGCTTATTCTGTATAATCCTAACACATTTCTCACTGTTTATATTTGCAGGATAAGGAACAGGAGGCGGAACAATGTGACGAAACAGGAACTGACCTCTATGGTGAAGATGAAGTCCTTGCCAATCTAAAGTGAGTCACTCCAGGCCTTCTCTGCTCCTTTTCAGGACATTTCACTTTATTGCCGAGGCTCGTTTCATGTATCATTAAAGCAGCAAAGCAAATAACACACCTTTCATGAAGTGAGAACGTAGGAAACTCACTGTCAGCTGTAGCACTGATCATTTTCTCAGGAACTTTCTGAGTCCAGATTTGCCTCAGTGTACTCCGGGGGGACAGTGTAAACAATCTGATTATATCAGAAATGTGTATCTGTTCTATATTAATGTGGCAGCCTGTAACCGGCCCACGACTGTGACACACTGAAACAATTATGAAAGATGAGTCTTTCCCCTCATTTCCTTTGGTTAAACATTTTTTCTCCCCCCTTGCTCTCCCTCCTCCTCTCTCTTTCTCCATTCTGTTTTACCCTATGCTCTCACCATTCTCTCTCTCTCTTTCTCTCCCCACTGTTTCTTATTTTTTTTTATCTTTCTTGCCACTCTTTCTTATTCTCTCCCTCTCTATCTCCACTCTTTCTCATTTGTGCTTTCTCTCTCCCATCCATTCTCTGCTGTCTCCCCATGTTCTTTCTTCCTCAGATTTACAGGTTGGCCCTCTCCTCTTTCAGCCCTCATAGGGCTTCATCATAGGGAATCATCACCACTGCCACTGCAGCGCAAACAGACTACAATACCCACAATTCCAGCTTTCTCCTGTTGCTGCTTAGGGGATTGGCACTCTTTTCAGCGGAGTTCCAAGACCCAAGAACTGTGAACACTTTCAACAATGCAATGTAGCACAAACTAACAGAGAACTGGCTTTTCTGGCTTTCTTTCTTTGACACGCAAATAAGACTTGCCAGCTTCGGACCACAAAAACCAACATATTTCTAACCGAACATGCTTTCAGTTCTCTGTAGCTTCAGCTTTTCCATGCAGACTTGTGCCATTTGGCTGCGGTGACACTCGGAATGCTGTGAAAAAAAAGAAGCATGGCTGTAAAGCCAGTCGTGGGCCGCATATTGGGCATTATGGATAAAGTTGGCATTCTCTACGTTTCAATGCAAGGGAAGGGGCGTGGTGAACAGTTGCTTCCTCCCTGACCTGAACACAGCTGCTAAACGCGGATGAGAAAAAAAAAATTTGGCCAGCCATCTGGACACTTCGCTGATGGAAGCTGAGCATTTTTTAGGAGTGTTTTTTCTCCTGTTCACATTGAAGTGGTGATTACTTCACTTCATCATTGCTTTGACCTTTTAAAGGGTTCTCGCACAGAGCCTCAACTCATTTCGAATCAGATAGACACATCTGTAAACAATCTTTTCATCTGGCTTGGTTTGAACCATAAGTTTTAAAACTCAACGATCTCCATTAAAAATGCATTATCTGTTATTTCAGCGTCTGTGGCTACACCAGCAATAATTACCCTGTAGGCCTTCATGACAATAGGTTGGCATACAGCAGACCAAAAAGAAAAAGAAATGGGTGCTCAGAAAGAATGTAATTGATCACATAAAACAGAAGTGACATAGACACTAGTCATTCACAGAGCATTGTAACAGAACGTGAATGTAATGACTTGGTCTTAAAGCCCCACTCAGGACCACAGCCATAGCAGGGTTAGCACTGAGTGTAATACTGGAGAGCTTTGTAAGGATTCTTCTATACTTTATTGGGTCAGCAGACCATACTGTATCTTTAATAGATCGCTCGATCACTGTATTACTGTTTTCACCATTGTTATTGTCTCATATGATGCAAATCAGGTGGTCTGAGCGGGTACTGATCAGTATTTGATAACAGAAAGTTCACTTTGGTAGTAGCCTAGTGGGTGAAACACTTGACCGCAAAGGCGCAGGTTCAAACCCCCTCTTTCTACCATTGTGTCCTTACACTTCACTCATTTGCTCCAGGGGTCTGTCCCTGTAAGTAATGATTGTACGTGGCTCTGGATAAGCGCTTCAGCCAGATGCCCCCTTACTTTCCATTACCATCTCCCAGTAACTAGCCACCAGTCCAGTTCCCACTGATCAGTTCACACTAAGTGTGCATGTAAACTTTCCAGTGCCTTGCCATATGATTCTCATTGGCGACTAAACCTGTAGCGATTCCTGATTGGGTCTTTAAATACCAAGACTACAATGAACTTCTGATATCTATTTTGAAGCTAATGCATATTCATAATATTGAATATTCAGTCGAAGCTTTCCTTCGCAGTTATATTGTTATAGATTTATCTTTATTGTACAAAGGTCTCTATAAAATACCATTTCCAGTGACATAAAGCTTAAAATCTGTGCATGTGTGCTTTTTTTGTTGCTTGTTTTCTTTTTGGTGTATTTTTCTGATATGTATCCTAAATAAGCACAAATATGCTGTTCTCTGTATTCAGAAACAGACATATTGTGACATTATAGCAACTGAATCAGTAATTATGTTGTATGTAAAATGTTTGTTTTTTTACTGTTAGGACTACAGGCATTGTAATTGGAGCCTTTTTTTTTATAATTAGCTCACAGCTTTCAAAACAACTCACCCAATGTAATTTGGTCATGTGTGCGCTATTGGATTGTGCTGGATTTTACTCAGACCAGACGTTGCGATCATCATGGTACGAAAGTAACAGCAGATTTAAATCGGGAGATTTTAGAGAGATCTCAAAACCTGGAGCTTCAATCCGGTAGTCGCAGTGTATTATGAATAATTGCATTCCCTACTTTATTACACCAAACAATTACTCAGACAGGATTTGCAGTGCCTTTAACTTTTAATTTCACCTCCAAGGTGGCTTTGATCCCAGCAACATTGGCCGGACTGGTTTGATTCCACAGTAGACATGTCAGGTTATGGGAAGCAACGATGATTTATGTCGGTGATTTAAAAGAAGAACAGTCACTGAAAGCCTTTTTTTCTGTTGGTGGTGTTTTCTTTTTTACTCCTAAAGTATATCATTCCTCAGCTCTGCGCAGCCATGGTGCTTTTCATGTGTCAGGGCAGAGAATGTTAATGACTGAACTCGTTTAGTCTTCAGTACTGTAGCAATGTGTATACTGTCTCTCCTGCCAAGGTTGTTGTGTTGTATGTGTGGGTCTTCAGGGTCTTGATGCTGCAGTCAGGTGGGATCAGACAGTGTTGGGTCACTGCTGGTATCTGAAAGTACGTAATATGTTGAAGGAAGAAATGAATCACAGAAGTGGATACAATTGGTTTAGTCATCTCTTATTCTCCACATACAACAGGCAAATGTATATCTTCAATAATATATGTAGTCCAATTGCATAATTAGTTTTGTTCTTAATTGCAAATCAGTTTCTAATTTATTTTTAACTTCACTTATTGGGGTAAAGTAAAAATGAAGGTATTATAGATTTCCACTGGATAAAGAATTATATAATAGATGACAAAGATTTTATTCCCCCCCCCCAATATGTTAAATTTAGCAAATGAACAGTAATTATGCACTAAAATTAGCATAAGTGTGTTCTCAGTAGAGGATGTTTACTTATTTTCACATTCAAAAAACAAAACATCATTTAACCAGGGATGCCCAAAATTTGCACAAGTCTATGTTGTCAGTTTGCACTAAAGACTTTCATGAACATCGTCTTTCGTTCTTGTGCGGTGTCGTCACTGAAAGTGATTTTAAGCTTGATAGTGCTGTTCAGGAGCTTAAGAGTGAAGCAGACAGCACAATGAAAGGGGTGCTATGCCTAAAACTTAGTAACTTAGTAAATGTCCATTTAGAAAGAAAACCCAATTTAAGCGTTCAACCTTTTGAATAAACAATTTTATATGGGTTTCTTTTGCTAGATTATTTGTTTTTCCCTTTTTTGTGACATCACTTGTTTAGCATGTAAAAAAAACAAAAATTCTGATACAATTGCCTTATCTGTGTGTTGTGTTGCTGGAAAAACGTTGGGCTACTGTCTGTCTGTAAAAGGGGGTGTAGAGTTCATAGAAGTCCTCGATAAATGTATGTACAGCATATTTTGCTTTTCTGTACAACATAAGCTGTTTTATTACTCCTCGGTTCATATTCTTGTGAAATAAAAGTTATTTTATCACATGTTTGGTATTCATGAATTTCTGGTGATTAAAACGCAGACCGTTTCGAACAAAGCTCAGCATGGAGCTTAATGTGAAGACACACTAAAATGATCTCTTCAGTCTAGTCAATTACTCCACCTAAAGTTCCATTAATCCATCATCTGAACTGCTTATCCTTAAACAGGGTCGTGGGTGGAGGTGTCTGTCCATACATGACAATCACATTTAAACACAAACACCTAGGACATGCTTGACATGTATGTCTTTGGACTGTGGAAGGAAACCAGAGCTTGCAACCCAGGGAGAAGATGAAAATGTCTAAACCCGGTACCGTCTTACTGTGAGCTACCCACTACACAAACATGCAGCCCAACCAACACAATATATTGACAAAAAAGTTTGGGCTAAGCCCCTTACTTCCAGTGAGGGACAATTTTAATTCTTCAACATACCAAGACATTTTGGAAAATGTCATTCTTCTAAATTTGTGGACACAGTTTGACTGTACCCCAGTGCACAAATCAAGCTCCATCAAAACTTGGTTGATTGAGTTCAGTGCAGAAGAACTTGACTGGTCCACACAGAACTCCATCCCAAAGGTGTCGAACCCAATCCAACACCTTTGGGATGAACGGAGATTGGGAGCCAGGACTTCTAGTCCAACATCAGTGACGGACCTCATAAACGCGCTACAGAATGAAGAAATCATTAGCATTGTCTCAAGAAACCCTTTTTAGTACCTTTATTATCGAGCTCAGTTATTTTAATGCCATTTAATGCTCTACTATAAACTAGAAAGTGAGAGGAAGAAGAGAGTGTTTTCCACTTTACTTTTACCCTTAGTTTGGGCTGAAGCCTCTTTGTCGATCTGGAATCAAAGCGAATGTTGATGACTTCAGCTGATTAAAATCAAGTGACCTGTGGCATCAAATACAATAGACTGGGCGAATAATTACCTCCGTATTAGGGACAAACTCTGCTGTCACGAGTCAGTCCTTCCTTAAACAGGCCTTGTGCAGCGTTTCTTGTTCCAAAGAGAGGAAACGTGGAAGCAAGCCAAACAACATGCTCCATTTGACGAGGAAATACTGGCCAAGGTCAGGTTATACTGAACAGCTAGCTTCTTCAGAATTACTACACATGTAACAGCCGTTCAGTCTGGACAATAAAAGTAAAGGAAAGTTGTGGACTTCTTAAGCACTGATGTATGTCGCTCTGGATAAGAGCATCAGCCAAATGCCGTAAATGTAAATGTAATGTTATTTGACTAACGTTTGGACACGTCATTTGAACACACCCTGAGCAAAAAGTCCTAGTCGAGTGGTGTTAAGGTCGTATCATGGTAGATCTGATGACAGATGGAAAATTTGCATAAACAAATGTTCCACTTATATTTCTTTGTGCTTGGAATCTGTTTCTGTATTCAAATTTCTTCCAACCATGCAGTGACTCACAGAAGTTAAAACCAGTCAGACTGAATTGTCTCATACAGAGTCTAATAAATCAGATATTTTATGATAATGAAGGTACCCCACATTATGTTCTGGTCCAAGTTCAGGTTCTGTACTTACATATTTAATGTATCACAAACTTTACACAAAGCTAAAATAGTTATTTCTACACTATATAGCCAAAAGTATTGGGACACACCTGTTTTCCAGGGTTTGGGCTAGACCCCTTACTTTCAGTGATGGGTGAACTTAATTCTTCAGCATACCAAGACATTTTGGGCAACACCATGCTTCCAACATTCGAACCTTTTCTATTCCAGCATGACTGTGTCCCAGTGCACAATGCAAGCTCAATAAAGACATGGCTGAGTTAATCATGAAAGAACTTGACTGGCCACACAGAGCCCTAACCTCAACCCCATCCAACACCTTTGGGATAAACTGGAATGGAGATTGTGAGCCAGACCTTCTCATCCAATGTCAGTGCCGGACCTCATAAATGCTCTACAGAAGGAATGGGCATAAATTCCCAAAGAAAATGCAAAATCTTGTGGAAAGCCTTCCAAGAAGAGCAGAAGCTGTTAGAACTGTAAAGAATGGCCAACTCCATATTAAAGTCTGTGTAATTGAACGCAATATAATTAAAGTCCCTGTTGGTGTAATGGTCAGGCGTCCCAATACTTTTTTGTATCTCAAACAGCAGATTTACCAATTTAGTTACTGTTTAAGCTCTAAATTTAACATTAGCAAAAGCCTATTTTTATAGAAGTTCCTTCCATTGAGTATCCTATTATTTATGAACCCCTTTAGTTAACTTGAAAGAGGGATTGCAATGATTTTTCAAAATGTCTGCATAGTTCAGATACTATGATGTAAACACCATTCATAGTGGACCGATTGTTTACAGTTTATTGTAAACAAACTTACCTACTCAAAGTTTCCTCACAGTGATGGCGATTGGAAACGGGGATCAGAATGTCTACACCACATTATTTTTTCTCCCCAGATTTTTTGCCCAATTAATTCACCTCCAATACTACACCACTACCACAAACACTGGGAAGGTGAGGGTGAGCTTCCCGGGCGTCACGTGCTGTTGAACATGCTTGGAGGCGAACATGGGCCATCAGACGCCCACACAGGTTGGCACGGTGCTGAGTGATGTGGGGGAGGGGGAGGGGGAGGGCCATTCTGCCCACACAGAGAGAACGTTGCAGCACCTCCAGGGACCCAAAGGTAGGACCAACACTTAAGACAGTTGCGCTACTTCCAGGCCCACAGTGGCACCACTAGGATTTGGACCCACAGCCTTCCGATCACAGGGGTAACTCCCTAACCACCAGACACCTTATAACCTGCATATACCTCTCCATTATAGACTTTTAAGAATATGTTTAGTGATGTACTGTGAATAAGACCGCCTGTGGGATCAGGCAGTGTATTCATAAATATTTCATGTAAAAAAAGTCAGTGAGGGAGCATTTACAGTCATTAAACGCATCTGGTTCCATTCACTATCACTGTGAACCATTTGGTTAATTTCATACGTACACAGCATTTCCTATCAAACTCTTCTGAAAGACTTGGTTTACATCCTTGTTATTTACTCATGTAGATGTTTTAAAAAGACGGCATCCCCTTTTAGGAGACAGTAAGAGTGTAGTTATAACAGCAAAGAATGTACTGAAATTTTCTTTGTTTGGATTATTTCAACTGTAGCTTATTTTAATTTCAATTAGCAATTTATTTAAAGTACTGTGTAAAAGTCTTAGGTCAACCCTCATTTGTTTTAAATCACCCTCTTGGGGCAAAATACTATTTTACGCCTGTCAAACCTGTCTTATGTGACATATGTAGATTCAATTAAAAAAATGGGAACAGGCTAAAGACACAAGCAGATAAAGGATAAAGGAGCTCCATCCACTCAGCATTCAGCACCACCAGTATACTGATCATCACCTGATCATCTGGAATCCTTTGCACCTGTTTCTTCACTGGTTCAGGTCTCAAGTTACATGGCTTTGTGGCTTGAATGATTCATACATAGGTCACTCTGTGGCTTAACAAACAACAACATTCCTCTGAAACTGGTCAGGTTCAGGGACTGGACTGAAAATTAGAGTCTTTGAGGAAGCCTGGATATTGTACTAACTTCTTAATGCCATCAGCAAAAAATGGTTGAAGGCGCAGCCATTGATTGAACCGCTGCTTTCTCATCATCACATGAAAGTCTTCTTCCTCTTAAAGTATCTCTGAGCTCCAAAAAGGTGGTATCATACTGCGCTAAACTCTCAGACACGCCCAATTACTACTCCTTCAGCCTTCACTGCTTCCAACAAAAATATGAAAGTGTAGAAACTTTCTGAACATCCCTTATCTATACAATTTCATCTGATTATGCACAGCCCTGTGGGGAGAACTTCAGATTATTCTGTAAAAAAATATGAAAGGAACAGAATTACTGGCCCACACACAATGGGTCAATTACTTCACGTAAAACCTTCAGTATCTCGCATAAACTGAGTAAAACTCAAAACAAAGAGGTGATTGAGCGACGGCAGTCTGGTGCACATTCATCGGTTTTAAAAGAACAGCTGTGCAGTTGTGCAGCAAGAACTGAAATGAAAAACGTGTGTCTGAAAGCTCTGCTCGTCTCTGTGGTGAAGGAAGCCGAGGTGACGCACTAATCAGGACTGCAGTGATAACACCATTAACTCAACTGGACCATCAGCTGTGACTTCAGTGAGAACTTTCATTAACAGTGACTTCAGACAATGACCAAAGAAACATTTCTTGATCAGATATTTAAAAAAAAAATGCAAAACACATCATTTAACACAATAAATAAAAATGTGCAAAACAACATGTAAATCTGTGCCACAGCAATTACACGGTAACCATAAACATAAAATAAATAAAAGGGTGGTAGGATATTATTTTGTGGTCCACTGGTGCCCCCTTTTGGTCAAAGGAGGAGGAGGAGAACGATAATGTATAATAATAATAAAAATAATAATAATGAACAAAAAGACATTTTTGGCTTGTGCCTCCCTTTTGTTTCCATTCTTGTTCAATGAAACCATGTCAAAGGCTTCTTGATTGTAAAGGACGCAGTTATGATGCAGAAATATTCTGCTCTGCCACGACCTGGAATCACAGCATAATCATGATTTTTCCAAAAAATGAATGCAGTGAGTCAAATTAAAGCAGTTGTAAACTTAATCTTAAAGTTTAAAACAAACATATCGCATATCAGATATTGAAAAAGTGCTTAAGTGGTCACAAAAAAAACAAATTAAAAATGAGTTAACCAATTTCAGGTTTACACATTTAAAGGAATATTATGTAGATTTGATGGTTAGTTATTATTTACAGTGACACTCAAAGCAGAAGCACAAAGGGCACATGACAGAAATCGAAAAAGAGCGTTTCAGCAGTGAGACTTCCTGTTGGTTTGACATTGACAAAGGCGAAGTCCTTTTATGGAATGCTGTCCGCTCTTGGCTTAAAGGTCCATGTTTCATTTTCTTTTTACCCCAGAAGCTCAACTTATGATGGTCATATGGGTTTATGTATCAAACTATTGATTTTTACATGACCAGACATAAACAGGCTGTTTTTTTTTTACTTCTGACCATAAGATGGAAAGATGTAAACACCCTCTATTCACTCTGACTGTGTTGTTGTGCTGTGTGTTGGTTTTGTGACATCACAAAAACAGAGGACATAATTGGGCTGATTATGCATCCGTTTCCACATATGGGCAGTTTAACATGGGAATTAATGTCACCTTTTGAACCTTGAACAATGAACAACGGTTACACATTATATGACACACTTATAAACACATGGGCTTTTTAAACAAACTTCAAAGACCTGAAATCTCTTCTTACGAGTGTGGAAAAAGGTGGAATTCTTATTGCCTTCATTTCCATACTCCTGGCACATTCCTTCTCTAGATTCACTAGGCCTTAAATAAAAGATGGGTTTGAGGTTTAAGTGCGGACTGATGGCTTTAATTGAGTGTATAAACGTCGAGATCAGGTGAACCAGATCATAATTACGTCGTTTTTTTCTAATTAAAGCAAGTGAAAGTAAGAGGACAGCTGTCTGCCCTGGTGTTTCCTGGCAGTAGTGTCTGCGCCGCAACTAGAGTGTGTTAACTGCTGTCCTAAAATGAGGATCACACAGTAAAGGAGGCATTCGAGAGGCTGTGAAACCATCTGTAATGGAAAGACTAGCACACCAGCATAACCACAAGATGTGAACCACTGATATGCCTCAAGAGCAGAAAGGCCATGATGGAACAGGGACATTAAAAATGCCTGTAGGGTTGGAACCAAGTTTTATGGACAGATGAGGTGATGACTGATGACTTTCAGGCTGATGCAAAGAGAAATGTGTTGGACTGCTCTTTATTGGTTGGAAAAATAATTAGTGCCATACAGACTACGTGGACGAATTAGTTTGGTTGTGCGCAGTGGAAGAATACACAAAATACATAGTAACGTGGCGTATGAGTGAGGGAGCTGCCCCCAGTATGCTTTCCTACATCATTTTGAACTGTTAAAGTGTTTCTCGTTTTTTCTGTTACAAAAGTACAGTGTAAAAGTACAGCATATTTATGTCTTTTTCCTTTTCCTGTGGCTTAGTTATGTTTTTATGTTCTAGGTTAGGATAGGTATGTCACTCAGAGCAGAGCGTGTTTCGACATGCACCAAAATTTGGGTTACATTATTGTCGTAGGAACGGAACTGTGTTGTAACTCAGGGACCCCATGTATTTGGGGAATGGAGTGACTGCTTGGATCTAATTGCTCCATGAACAGTGTGAATAAACTGCTAAAACAACTATGGGGCGCCCAAAGCCACAAAGCAGAAAGTCCTAGACTGGCCAAGTCAATTACTCCACCTCAGTGAAGCCCTCTGAGCTGGATTTCACTTTCCGCAGTAGACTTAATACAATGATCAAATTTTAGCTCATATAAATCATTGTGATTTGCTCCATGTTTGTAGCTATATCTGTAAATCTAAAGTGGCAAAAAAGGCAGATTGTCCACCTTGCATCTTGCTTTGTAGCCCAAACTCACATAAGGCTTTGTTACAGGAGTGTAAACAAAGCATTGATGTGGGTGAAAGTTTTCGATTCACTCAATCAAGAGAAAACCTTCAAACACTAGACCAGGTGAGGTCCTGTTTGTTTGCCCCTTTATGGAGAAGACTTGACATCCTTTGACTTAGTAGCTGCCAACTAACAATAGAAACAGCTCAAATAAACAAACAAAACCAACTGCTGCCCTCCAGAGGCCCTTGAAAAGTTACTCACTGCTGCACTCTACAGGTATCACCAAATCCAAATTTTTGTTCGTTTATGCCGGTTTCTAAGAACCATGGTGTGTTTTAATTATGCAGCTTTTGCCATTAGAAGAAATAATTGCAATCAGGCACACAGAAATTTACAGCCATATTAAAGAGTTGATCTGTACAATTCCTATGCAACCAAGCTCTACCTAAACCAAAACTATTTTAAAATGTGTGTCAATTGTGGCGTTGAAATACAGGGAATTCAATAAATATCTTTAAATTAAAGCCACACTTCAATCATGGTTTTACTCCAAATGCAATCTGAAGCACAGCTGTAAAACCACAAAAATGGTGTCACTGTCGCTAACAGTGTAACCTCTACCCATTTACTTACGCTGTGTTCAAATCAGATCAAGGCTTAATTTTCCAGTCAGCTGATACTAATCTCCTCATTCCTGGAAGTCTAAAGAGCAAACAGACCTTTTCCATTCACTTTCACATCCTGACACTCATTACAGCAAGCAATCACTCACCAAAAGCATATCTTACAGCTCTTTTTACACAAGCTCTACAAAAGAGTATGGCCCGCAACCAGCATGTTGTACTCGACTAGCAATTCAATGGCAAGTTCCATTATTAATTAAAGGTACACAAATGATTCGATAGGAGGGTGCTGATTTACTGGAAGTGATTTTGAAATCAATAACTCCACTCAAAAAATGCGAAGGACTGATAAAAATGCTAAAAAATGTTAAAAATGCTATTTTCAAATCTTATGATCAGCAAATACAAATCACATCATAAGCTATTCAATGTTGTCTGAAGATTTACCTTTACAAAGGTACTTCAGGCTACTCTACGTTCAACATTACGTCTGAAACAAGGATGTGCTGGACTTGTGCAAAGCGTGAGGCAGATCTGTGATCACTTGCATAAAATGTCTTAAGTGAATTTAAACCTTACATGACCTTAAGTGAAATCTCTTCACAAAAATGTTCAACTGAAATGTAGGGGAAAAAAACTACAATAGTAAAAATGCTCCAAAAACTAAAAGCAAATTCACAGCTTTACGTTTACCTCTTCTCTGTTAGCATTTAGTTAAATGAAAATATTTATGATACTTTATGTAAGAGGCCACTTGCTCTGAGCTGGTTGCCAAAAAATAAATAATTTAAATCGTATTTGCAATGTTGGTGAAAGAAATCGCAATTAGATATTCTCCCCAAATCAATCAGCCCTAAAAGTACATCAAAACAGTTTCAGAAGCTATTTTCAAACATAATGTAATGTGTTTGCTCTCTGTATATTTTATGACTGTTGATTTACTTATTGACATACACAGTGGTGTAAACAGAGAGAGCGTGTTAAAGAACAGATGTAAGTACCACTAATTGAATCCTGGTTAAATCTGAGATTTCATTACAAGGAATCCTTTCTGAAAGTATCACAGTTGAATTACACTGAGGTCAGACTCAGATCCTCATTATTAAGTAAGCTTTTACATAAACAGTGTAAACACACACACACACACACACACACACACACACACACACACACACACACACACACACACACACACACACA
>JBBJLR010000037.1:2764773-2785477 GCA_037577145.1 Brachypetersius gabonensis
TTCTCTCTGTTTCTGTCTCTCATTCTCTCTCTCTCTCTCTCTCTCTCTCTCTCTCTCTCTCTCTCTCTCTCATACATCATCCCTGTTGCCATCACTCTTTTCTTCCATTCCTACTACCTTCCCACTATCTGTCTCCACTCTCAGCTCCTCGAATCACAACCTTACTTGAAACCGTGGATGCATTGTTGGATCACAATGCAACTTTTATATGTGAGGTCGACTCTGATCCTTTAGCGGATGTTATGTGGACACGCAACAATCACCCCATACGGTCAGTCCATTTTCCGAAAAGTCTGCTAATTTCCTCACATTTAAAATATGATATTCTTGTTCATGTGCAATATCTTATTATAATATGCACTAATTATATACTACTGATCATTGTGCTATAACACACCTAGCCACCATTTGTGTTACCAGTAATTCACTTAACTGTAAGTTACTTATCTGTAGTATTTACCCCAGCATGGTGTGTTTAATATAGAGCATTTTTCTGCAGAGTTTTTAGATAGACTTTATATTTGATATTGTGCAGTCATAACATAAGTAGTTTCCTCCAGAATCCGTTAAGTTTCCTGATTCTGATTATTTTGATGTACTAGCAATCAATACATCTTTTGTTTATTGCAGGTATTATGATTCTCGATACATCATCAGAGAAAATGGCCAAATGTTGATCATTCCCAGTGTGAAGGACTCGGACAGCGGAGAGTACTGTTGCAATGCCAACAACGGAATTGGAGAAGCAGCAAAGAGCTGTGGGGCTTTGCAGCTGAAGATGAGTATGTTGTGTATATGACAGTAATATTCTAGACATGATGAGCCCGATTTACACTCAGCTTGTATTCGTGTAAGCAGACCTTCATCATCAAGACCTTCCAGGGAGTTTGTAGGACTTGAAGTCGTACTGTTTTCAGTATATAAGTGGTGACTTTACACATATGACTGGAGTAATGTAGCCTGAGCCACTGAACATCTTTTGTTAATGTTTTCATTTTTCTATGCTCTAGTATAATATACATTACATGGACAAAAGTATTGGGCCACCTGATCATTACACCATTAGGGACTTTTATGACATTGCATTCAAAGACTTTTGCAGCTACAGCACTTTCCACTCTTCTTGGAAGGCTTTCCACAAGATTTTGAGAGGATTTGTGCCCATTCATTCTGTAGAGCATTTATGAGGTCAGGCACTGATGATGGATGAGAAGACCTGATCTTCGTTCCAGTTCATCCAAAGGTTGAGGTCAGCGCTCCGTGAGACCAGTCAAGTGCTTCCACAATAAACTCATCCAACCATGTCTTTATGGAGCTCAGTCATGCTGGAATAGAAAAGGTTCTTCCCAAACTGTGTCCACAAAGTTGAAAATGTCTCGGTATGCAGAAACATTAAGATTGCTCTTCACTGGAAGTAAGGAGCATAGCCAAAACAGGTGTGTCCCAATACTTTTGTCTGTATAGTGCAACTGGAATATAGAAGCGAATCAGGAACTTGGTATTTGTAGGCCTTTGGATGAACACACTGTAATTAACCACATAAATCCCAATATGGGACGGCATCATACATCAATACTGAACATGTTTTAGTCGTGTGCCCAGGAAACTGACTATTATGTTTTGTTCATTCTGAACTAGAATACATTTTTAAATGGCAATGTGTTCCTTTTTCAGAGCCCCAAATTAAGAGGCATCCAACCAACATTACATTACTAGTGGAGTCCAAGGCAGTGTTGCCATGTGTAACATTAGGATATCCCAAACCGGATATTTTCTGGATTAAAGATGATTCTAGGATCAAGGTAAATCTATGGGTTGTCCTGAATGTTTCGGTTGCTGAAAAGTGGGATTTGGGTGTGGGTCAGAATTTAACTGCTTTTTTAGTGACAAAGGACGTACAATGAAATTCCTGTCTTTCATTTACCCAACAGGTTGATAACCGGATATCTATTTTGGAATTTGGTGCCTTAAAAATTCACAATATCAAGAAAGAGGATGCAGGCCAGTACAGATGTGTGGCCAAGAACAGCTTTGGGAGTGCCTATTCAAAACCGGTCACCATCGAAGTACAAGGTAAAACCACTTGAAGAAATTTCGTTTGCACAGTTTGTAATCAGTTAGCTGAGATGTGTCTGGTGTCTGCTTTTTTTTTTTTTACTCTGAAGCTCAGAGCTGGTGTAACAAGTAATGGATGTTCATAATCTCCAGTTTAGCATGGAGCAAGCCTGCATCATTACAAGTCATGTTTTCTATCATCGCTAACAGTCTTGCTTCTGTGGTTTCTGACACTGTATGACATTCTATTGTCTGTCCAAATGAATTCACAGCCATTCAGTGTCAGAAACCACAAAGGCAGGTCTGTTTTAGTAGATTACAACTTGTGGCTGTACATATTGGTTACAATGCAAGTCAGAATATTGTACAACATTAATGATGGTTGAATACGGAATTAAATATCTAGCATATTCAGAGGTGTGTTCCTTTAAAGATGGTTGAATACGGAATTAAATATCTAGCATATTCAGAGGTGTGTTCCTTTAAAGTATGCAGTAAACCCCTGAATTCACAGTTCAGCATTTGCAGCTTCTTACAACGTAGTTAATAATTGTTCGTGGAAACCCCCGCAAATATCCTCCACATTTTATCTTGCTTTTTTTGTGGAAATATATATTTTAGGCATTTTAGTGCAAAATCTGTAAGAAAAATATAATTTACACATTTTGTAACAAATAATAACATAAATTCTGTTAAATTTCTATATAAAATATAACATATGCATTTTTTAGTACTGTCGAGAGAACACAAAGCCACTGTATATTGGCTGCTGTCCTCCTGTTCTTGTGTTTTTTGTTTTGTTCTTCTTAAAGCCATAAGATGCAGCCCAAACGCCCCGCACCTCCTAAGGCTTCTGGCATTAGACCTAAGCTGCAGAAAAAGTTTAATAGTGTGTGCATGCATGGTGTGAGTGTGGGCATGGACGATAGGTGAGCAGGTTAGTGTTGGTTCAAGGTTTAGGGGCGTGAATTGTAGCCTTACAACAACTCAACTGTTATAGAAAGTATTACAATAACAAGAAGCTGCTGAGCTCAGTCGCTGCTTTAACTGGCTCGTCACTTACATTTGACTCCTCCTGAAGCACCTGAAGAAGAGGCACTGAACTGTAAATTCTCATCTCCAATCAATAGAATTCTTTATTGGTGATTACCCATACATTTTACTGCATTTTTTATTACTGTATTCAATGAAATTATTACTGTATTTACCCTGTTTATACCAGACAGTGGGTTTACTGTATTCATATAAAAAATTATATTCAGAATATGGTTAGCTGCTGTAATGTTTACTTCATTCACTCTGTCCTTCAATGTTACTTGTTGGGAGTTTTAACTGTAATTGTAAAAAGCACCTCTCAAGATGCCTTACACTACATAGTAAAGTCAGATAAACATTGTGCAACAGTATAATAAGAAATGCAGCATAATGAGTTACTATAATGTATGTAATACTAAGGGCTCATCACAGTAATTCGTCAGTCTACTTAGGCTTTAGCACGAAATTCAGGATTTGTAAAGGAGCTATTTATTGAGAATTTCTAATATGTTTGCTGTGCACTATTTTATTTTTATTTGCTATTTTAATAAAAAAAAAAACCCTACATTCCCACCCACGTTAAATAGAAACCAGTTCTTTCTTTGTTGCTCCTCAGCTCCAGCTAAAATACTTAAAGTTCCGAAAGAGAGGAAGGTGCAGATCGGAACCGAAGTGGCTTTGGAGTGCAATGCCACTGGGAACCCCATCCCTTCCATAACTTGGCTGGAAAATGGCAATACAGTAGGTATATGTTTCACTAGGTTTAACTAGCTTCCTATTGTTTGTACACTCTTTTATTCCGTCACTCTTTCCCTTCTTCCTCTTTCTTCCTCCACCTTCATTTTCATATTTGCTCGAGCTCCGAGAAACAAACTAATGGTAATTTAATCACCGTCATTTGACCAGGGCTTTGAGTAAAGCACAGCCAGCTCAAGCCAAATGTCAGACTTTGCATTTCTAACATGTATTGTCCACTCAGGCCAGTGGGAGGCCTTGGCTGAAGGGGAGGTGGTCATGCATTCTCCATTTTATACCACTATTAACGCCATTCCAGCTATGTTAATGACCTCAAGACACTGATATGAGATCACTGATAAAAACAGCATGGGTCCTCTTTTAGCCAGGCCTTTGAAATAAAGTTTATCAGAACACAGTTACAGACGCTGCTGTTGATATCAGTATCCTAGACCTGTTACCCAAGAAAAAACGAGTAGTTAGAGAAACCGTTGGAGGCCCTTTCTGAAAGTTACTGGAATTAGAACACTGCTGAGAAATGCATGCATGTTTTGTGTCATCAAATCGCTCTCATGAAGTTTTGGAATGTTTTATAGTTCAGGGTGATCAGTGTGACCCCGTTTAAAAAGTTGAACGTCAGCCATTTAACATGTTCAGGTTCACATTGTAGGTTAAAGAAATAGTTTGGAGATCAAATTTACACAACCTTCCACTCATCATATATATAATTGATGTATACAAATGTATCTTAAGTTCTTTAGTGTTTTGCTAGCAATAGGAGGCTAATGTAGCTAACAAACACTAGAAGTCAAAAGTTACCCAAATCTTTTCAATCAAAATGTGTGATAACTGGCTTTAAGTATTAGTAAGCTCACAAAAAGCCAAATTTGGATTTTAAATATCTGCTCTACTACATTAATGATCCTCATATGGTAGCACAGACTTAGCAGAATGTTTTACTATTAATAGTAATGTCTTACTATTAGCAGCAAAAACAAACCAACTGTCAATGCACAGTGAAAGGGTACATTTTAGACTACATGGTCTGTTTTCACAGTACTAGAACCAGTTTTTGTGACAATGGCCATCATAAACATGGAGGAATACGATCTACGATGAGCTACAACTGCTTTGAGAAAACCAGCCCTGATGTTGTCAGAAGTGGTTGTGTGTAGCAGTTTTGTTCTTTATTAAAGCTTGTGGTTAAATAATACTGTTTTGTAAATTACTTTTGGAAATGGCTGCCTTGAATTCTTAGTTTGCGTGTGTGGACTGTGGTGTAAATGGTATGTTTTGAAAATTCAACTACATTTACAAACTACATCCAACCCTTTGTTTGCACAAGTGAATAAAAATGAGTGAAATGTGTTCTAGATGCAGAAAGTAAACTAGGCTGCTCTGTAAAAGGGCAAACTTGTGGCCCAGACATTCAAACAGATACACTATACAGGATTTTCTATCATCTATAGTGTGGACTACACTGGACAGGAGTTACTGTCTTTCGCATTCTTTACACAGTAGTGCTCTTAATATCAAATAATGATTTCTTATGAACTCAATCCTAGCCCTTTTTTAAATGTCCTATTAATTCAGGCCATACCAAGGATAGAGTCTTTTATTTTTTAAGTATGTGTTTTTTTTTGGATACCCAGAAGCTTTCAGAAATGAGCCGAGAACATGCTGACACAATTTACAAACTAAGATCTAACAGCTATTGCTGTAAATGGCATTAATTCTTGATAGTGGACTGTGCAGACAGAGACTGAAGACAGGCTGTAGTGGGAGGTCATTTTAACCTTACTATGATCTCTTGGCTGCTCTGCTGGCTGGGTTTTCTGTTTCCAAACATGACCTCCTCATTCCTTCATTTACGACTGGCGCTCTCTCCATCTTCAGTTGCCCTTCTGTCCCAAAGTCAAGCTGTACTGTAGTGTTCCAGATCCACAAGGGAGGGCCGAGCTGCAGTGTGTATTATTTGAGCCTTTTAGTGTTTATTTTAATAATTATTTGTAAAGCCCCAGGCAGGGATAGCTGAAACTTGCAGGCCGGCGTTCAGTGAAGCAAACAGTACAGCAAAACCCCTTTTGTATAATAACAGACCACCTAAAATGACTTTTTTTTGCTTATTCTGGAGCTGCTGCAGTGTTGATTTTGATGGTTGATTTGACTTGATTAGAGCTGATTATGAGGTTCTGTGTCTAGTATATATATTATTCAAAAGTCTGAGCTCTGAATAGCAGCGATACAGTAATATATACAGTTTACTGGATGCAGTTACTCAGGTTTTAGGACCTGAAATGTAATACATATTTATATATTAGATTTTTTTTTAACCCCAATTTCTCTCCAGTTTCATCATGTTCAATTCCGCACCCTTGCTAGAATGCCCCCAATGAGCCGAACCCCCATAACTTTTACAGCTCAACACACTTGTGGGAACATCCATTCATTATCAGAGCAGCTTATCCTAACCGGGGTCTTAGGGGTGCTGGAGTCTACGCCAGCATTCATAGGGCAAAAGCCTCAGACAGGTTGCCAGTTCTGATGGAATCTCAGTGTTACGTCTGCTACCTCATGCTCACGCTGAATAGCATGATGCTGAGTGCTGGTGGGAGTGGGAGGGGCCACCCTACCCACACAGAGAGGGCAAGGCTTTTTTGGACTCCTGGCAACACAGGTGTAGCATCGTTGCAGTCTGAACTTGCTCAACATGAACATTTGATGGGCTAAAAACTCAGAGCACTATAAAAAAGTATCATTTTATACAAGTTTATATTAGATTTAAATGTTTTCATTTTAGTTTTAGTTAAATATCTCTTTGCTGTTAGACTGTCAGTATAACAATAAAAGGGCATAAAGTCTCTAGGTGCACAAAACTTTAAATGTATAAAAGAGAGTTCATTTAATTGGCAAAGTGTTTGACATTTTATTCATACATTTTATTCCAGAGGTCAGAAGGTTGTGGGTTTGAATCCTTGGGCTGCTAGTGACATCACTGAGGGACCCTTGAGCATGGTACTGTTCTTCGGCGCCCCTCATTGGTGCCAGCCCACTGCTTCCCTTGGGGAATGGGTTAAATGCAGAGAAATAATTTCACATAGTTCACGCTTTGTGCTGTGGTTTGACTTTAAGGGGCCACTTTACTTTACTTTACTAAACACAGTGTGTAATATGTACCATCAATCATACACATGTTCATATGAATTACGCAAATCACATTTGGTGTCTAAAGGCCTTAAACTCAAATAAGCAGTAGTAATTTAGTCTTAAATAACAGAAGTCAGAACAACTACCATTTTTTATAATTAAACAGCAGGTCATCTGATATATAAGTACACCAGTAAAGCAGTTTAACAGTAGGGCTGTTATAGGTTTTAAAAAGTTTGCACAAAATTTGTGTAACAAAATGTAGACCAGAATGATTGTTGGAAATGATTCCAGATTAAAGAGGTTATAGTAAAGGACCAAAACCTTGTAAAAGTATGGTGAAATATATATTACAAAGGAGAACAGCTAATCTTGAAAATAAATGACAAAAATGATGCATAGTTTTTCCACGCTTTTGAACAGTGGTGTCTACTGTATAGGGCTACGTGTGCTGTTCTTATTTTCTTTCTTTGGGGAGAATTTAGCAATTGGTTCAGTCAGACTAAGTGTAGCTGGTCAAGTTCCTCTCGTGTAAAGAATGAACTTTGCTCTCTGAAGTGTCTCTGAAACACATGCAGCATTATCGGCCGAATGATTAAAATGACCCAACGCGAGCGCAGTCCTGGCAGATCTTTCAGCTCATTAACTTCCTTTAGCTGGATGAAGTGCTTCTAAAAGCAGTTCAGTGATGAGCGCATTTCAAATATAGATCCATGATTAAAGCTGGAGATTCTCTCATGAGCTCATAATGTTCTCCGAAAGTCAGCAGATTGTTTTGAACGGCCTGGTGCTTATTATAAAGTTGTAGCTGAAGATGTGATTAGGATTGACGTGATGTAATTATTTTTGTTCTTTTTAAATTTATAATGGAAATGAGTACCTTGCTTCTAAGTGTTCTCTCTTTCTCTTTCTTTCTCTCTCTCTCTCTCTCTCACTCACTCACTCACCCTCTCTCTCTTTCTCTCTCTCTCTCTCACTCACTCACCCTCTCTCTCTCTCTCTCTCACACACACTCTCTCTTTCTCTCTTTCTCTTTCTCTCACTCTCTCTTTCTCGCACTCACTCTCTCTCTCTCTCTCTCTCGCTCTCACTCACTCTCTTTCTTTCTCTCTCACTCACTCTTTCTCTCGCTCTCTCACTCTCTCTCTCACTCTCTCTTTCTCTCACTCAATCACTCACTCTCTTTCTTTCTCTCTCACTCACACACACTGATATATTAGCAAAACACCCAAATTCTATTCAGCACTGTGAAATATATACAGCTCAACTAAAAAAATAAGAGACCACTTAAAAATGTTCAGTTTCTCAGGTTTTATCTTTTATAGGTGCAAGTATTAAATTGAATGGCTTTGTCTTAGTTTTTAAGAACTGCTGACAATATTTCTTCTCATTTCCAAAAAAAAAATATTGTTATTTAAAACATAATTGTAAAGGAAATGACAAAACATCAAAATAAGAGAAATGACGCAGCGTTTATAGAACTTGAATCATTCAAAGAAAACAAATCTCTTGTTCACACTTAAACAAAATGGCAGTAATTACCTTTGACAAACCTTTAGTAGTGTTTTACCATCCAACTGGTCACATTGCGAGAAGAGAGTGTTGATTACAGCAGTGTTTTTATACTTTTCCCCGTTAAATAGGATTTGATTCAGGTGCTCACCTAATCAGTACCTCATAAAGCAGAGTGAGGTGTTTGTGTAGGAATTTAACAGACACTGGAATGGAATGGTGGTCATACTCATAGAGAAGCTGATTTAAAAATAAATTGCAGTGCTCTCTTATTTTTTTTCGGAGCTGTAGATACATCTTTGAGAACATTAAGTCTTATACAGTTATTTCTGCATAATGGTATTTTTTCTATTAATGCAATATTCTACCACCACTGCTAAGTAATAATACTTTACTACAAACTGCTGGAGCTACTTTTTTGGGTCGAAGGATATTTTTTAAAACATGCATTTGTTTTTGGGGCATCTTTGCCTCTATATTCAGACTCTAGGGTTCCGCAGTTGAACTGCGTGTGTATGTGTATACTGTGAATGGGCCGACAGTTCAGTTCCTCAGTATTGCAACTATATAACTTAATTTCACTAATTAACTCACAGTTAGTTCAACTGTCCAAAATTCTTTCATGATTGCAGATCATGGGTGCGTCAGTAGAGGAGACCCTGGTTGGGGAAGTGATCAAGTCAGTGCTGCGAATGGTGGTTAATAAACCAGCCCTCTACACCTGCCAGGCCACTAACCAGCACAGCGGAGGAGCCAACACTGTCAAAGCCACAGCCAGGATCACCATCGCAGGTGAGATTACAACACAGGCATCCTGGACAGACATCTTCACTGTCTTCAGAAGACACAGCTCTCAAAGTCTTTACAAGATAAAGAAAGCAGGAATAAATTCTGCAAATTTACACAATTTCCCCCTTTTTGTTTCTTAGTGCAAATTTTACTTTAGTTTAGCACTGGAGCTGTTATTTCCATGTATTGTCATTTACTTTACAGTTATACTTTAAAGAACAATAAATTTTAAAGAGAAATATTGTCAGCAGTTCTTAAAAACTAAGCTTTGCTGTTCAGTTGCACCTATTACATTTATGGCATTTATCAGACGCTTTTATCCAACGCGACTTCCATTTCCTAACTACAGGGGGCAGTCTCCCTGGAGCAACTTGGGGTTAAGGGTCTTGCTCAGGAACCCAGTGGTGGTGTGCTGAGGGTAGGATTCGAACCCATGACCTCTTGGTCTAGAAGCAAGTGTCCAACCACTACGCCAGAACCACCTCCCCACCTATAAAAGATAAAACCTGAGAAACTGAAAAGTTTTGCAGTGGTCTCTTATTTTTTTCAGAGCTGTATATATAGTCTCCCAACTCCAGTGCTAAGGTAAAAAAAAAAGCACAATTTGGACTTTCTTGGCTGATTGGTATCATGCCTTGTAGCTAGAAATGTATGTCTCATTTCGCAATACATGGTAGTGTATTTCCTATGTACCTTCCTTTAAAGGCAATTTCTTAGATTCTTGAACATTTTGCATAATTTAGTCATTAAGGGTAATTTGATGTTAAACGATTCACTGTAGAGAAACTGGCTCACTTGAATTTATTAACAATGCTAGTGGAACCAAGCGCTGGGACGTCTTCAATATAAATGTCAAGCACGGTCCACAACAGTCAATGAATCTACATGTAAATGTACCTTTATCAACATTACACACACATACATACACATGCGTCTACGTGTGAGTGTGATACTGATAAATTCAAACATTCTCACTATGCCTCACCCTAAATATATCAGAGAAAAAACATAAAAGTTTATGAAACTCAAGACTGAGAAATATATTTGATGATTAGATAAAGTTTATGATGTTGTCCTAGTGTTGATCATTTTGTCGCCTAATATTTGAGGCCTGTGGTTTCTCACTCTCTGAATAAGTCTGTGGAATTAATGGCTGTAGACCACACTGGTACACTGTTTATAAGCGCATGCTTGTCTAGCTGCTTTGGCTAATGGAATTGCTTTGAGTTTTTTTAAGGATCATCAGCTGTGTGTGTGTGTGTGTGTTTATTAGCTGAAGACTGTTATTTCAGTCAGGCCTCCTTTGTTAGGAAAGCTGTTCTTTACCGTCCAACCAAACACACTCAAGTATAAATAGTGTGCACAGTTTAATATCAGGATCAAAAATACACTCTAATGGGTTAACCCTGTCTTACCCGTCATAAACTCAGAGACTTCAGAAACTTTGTCTCCTCAAAGCTGCCCCAGAAGAGCTGGGTGTGTGTGTTTATGTGTCTTTGTCTTTGAGTGCGTGTGCGTGTGTGTGTGTGTGTGTGTGTGTGTGTGTGTGTGTGAGTGTGTGCGTGTGTGTGTGTGTGTGTTAGGGCTAGGGATAGTAAGGGTGGAAGGGAATCCGGAGCCTACCTCAGTGCTCATAGTACAAAAAGTAGTGCATCCTTACAGGTAGTCAGTACATCACAGAAAAACAAACTTAAAATCATCAATATATTAAAATATAAATATAAAATATGCCATATTTTTTGCACAGGTAATATATATATATAAATATTCTCCAATATGTTACATTTATGAATTAATCTGTAATAGTGATTTTAAATGTGCAGTAGTGTGTTAGTACATGGCATTTGTAAGCATGTGGAATAAAACAATGTGAAAGCTTCAGTCTGCATTAAACCATCAGTAAGGCCAGTCTAACTTTATATAAAACTGCATTTACAGGGAAATGAGAAAAAAATTTTGCTTTGAGCACAAAGTGGGTTCTACCAACACCCCCTTAAACCACTCAGACGCGTTAAAGTTCACACCTGTTCTTTTGGCCACACACACACGCACACACACTGTGGGCCAAGCACAACATCACAAGCATGGCCTGCATTACAGACTGGATGTATGATTCTTTGTCATGGCTGAGGAGAGACTGCTTAACGTTTTCTTTCTTCTTGGGCCATTTCCTGCTGCTGGTGTCTGGATCCTGCATTTTTCCCATAGAGTGGAGGTAAGAATATCTCACAATACAAACACCATTAACTACATGGTCACACACTTTGCTATGCTTGATTCCAGCTGCTCCTAAATCCCGAATTTGATACGTTTATCCGTAACTTCATTCATCACTGGGGATTTTACGGTATAATCTTTATTCCATATACTCCGGCGTACTAAATCCCTGTGATAAAAATGAATTTATATGTATTATTTCTTGCTTCTTACAAATGTTTCAGCTCAGTCGTCTGGTAATCCCAGCCAAAGGCATTAAGCCCAGCACTCTGTCTTGGATTTGACCTAAATTATGATGCGTAACCTTAGTAACGGGCTGCAAAATTCCTTAAGTAGGAGGAAGGAGGCCTGATAAAGTCTTACGACCTACACGTTTGACCGTTATGGAGTCTGGCAGCTTGATAATGTGTTTCATGCTGGCGGCTAACTCGCCACCAGAAAAGGAACAGTGTGGAGGGGATGAGAGTTGATGAATGTAAACATATACATAAGTGGCCCGTAATGTACTGCGGCTGCACAATGAGCTGCCCGCACCATATGGTCCTAGTTACACGGGAACTCGAATAAACCTGCTTCAGATTTGACATCTGGTCGTGATTAGAGGTCTGTTAAGTACAATAAGAGAGTCATGTGCTTTGTGCTTTGTTCTAGTCCAGTGTGTATGCATACTGTATACACTCCAGCAAGCCACTGCTCTTGAGATGCTTTCACAGCAGACGCATTAGGACGCTTGAAATGCATTCCCCTCAGTTTGAACTCTTACTTAACTTTCCTTTTAGCAAAGGGATGCACAATCATATCGGACTCATAGGATCGCTCAGCAGAGAGTTGCTTTCGAAATTCTCGAAATTAGGCAAAAATTTAAATTCGGATTGTATTTCAAACTGAGACGATGACCTACTTATTAGACTTCAGAAAAAGGAACTCTGCGAAAGGTGCTAAAACATTCACATTTTATTAACTCTACAAAAATCAACTCTTCCACAATAAATGATAATAATACAAAAAAAGCATAATAATGATTTTTTTCAGGTGAATTTAATCCAGGGTTGCTCAGCTACTGTCCAGCATAGATTGGTGATTTCCCTGCTCAAAGACACCTGGATCAACTCACCTATTATTTGCTTTTGTTTGGGGGTGTTTTAGAAATACACTGTGTCTCTTTTGTATTTCTATTCAGTTTATTCACCATTTGTGAAACATATTATTAGTGGACCACGTGGAGTCCCCATCAAAAATGTTAACTGACCCTAAAACAGCCATTTCGTCTTACAAGCCATTTTATCTTGCAAAAGTAACAGCAAGGCAATTACAATTTCAAAAGATGGTGACGCTTCTCACCAGTCA
Source organism: Brachypetersius gabonensis (assembly GCA_037577145.1). Lineage (NCBI taxonomy): Eukaryota > Metazoa > Chordata > Actinopteri > Characiformes > Alestidae > Brachypetersius > Brachypetersius gabonensis. Next base: position 2,777,611 of record JBBJLR010000037.1, read on the forward strand.
ACGACTGACAGGTAACATGGGTTACAAAAATGAACAAATGAAAAGTGGTGTTCTAACTTCTAGAGGTCACTGAACATAAAAGAACACAACAGCAGAATAGAAGACACTGTATGAAAAGTATAATTCACTCAAAACACACAATCAGTCTAATTTGACATTTTTCAGTGTGGCACACTTACAGTGTAGTGAAAACACTCACTTCTCTTTACCTTATATTAATGATAAATGAACCAATACTAATGAAAAAGAGTAACAAGAGATATTCTCCTTTCCACCAGCTTTAACTGCCCATATTAATATCTCTTAAAATTCCTGAGTACTCTCATGTGTTAACTGCTGAAGGCTTCCTTCACCTTTATTTCTGCGTCGGTCACTCTGCTGAGATTAAGGTGTTGCTGTGTGTTGTTTATTCCTGCAGGCTGTATAAAAGCAGTGCTGGGTACTGCAGTACGTATCGTGGCGAGGTGTGTCGGGGCGTGCTGAGGCCGGATGTGCTCCTCTTCTTTAACTACTCCCTGCCAGAGCCGGAGGAGGGTCAGGAGCTGCAGGCCCGGAGCGGCTGGGAGGACCTGGACTGGGCGAGCGCTCTGTGCCGACCGGCCGCTCGCTCTCTGCTCTGCCACAATGCCTTCCAGGACTGCAGTCCCTCCGGCCTGGGACCCTCTCCCAAACCCGTCTGCAGGTAAAGCTAACTAAGGCCCAACCTCTGATGGAGAGTCCATGAGCCACGTAGACCCATAGATATAAATAACCTGGCTCAGGTGTGTTTAGAGCTAAACAAATTATGAAAATGTGGTTTTCAGAGGATTGGTTATAGAGATACAGGTGGTACAGGGGAGGTGAAACATGATATTACTGATTACTATTGTTTGCTACATAGTAATGTCCTCAAAACCTTACTTTATTTTTATTTTGATTCAATGTATGGGAAAAAAATGAGTTTTAGAATATAATTATATGATGAAGGATATACTACAATGTAGATTCTACCTCAAAGGATCATATTATAGCCTGCTTGTAGAATGATAATTTGATCATTTGAGGCAGAATCACTCAGAGTTTCTCAGACTTTCTCAATGACTATTTGTTATTTACAACACATTCAAAAATAGCCAATATGAAGGAAGTATATGATAGAACAGCTTATATAATCACAGGCTAGCTAGAAATAATGATGGAGACTATTTGGATTTCTCAGTGACTATTTGGATTTTTTAGCATCATATACACATATTTCACAAACACGTCATATAAAAGTAGGTGATATCATTAATACAAGGCATTGTTATTGATTTCAGTCTCATGAGGCGATGAATAAAGAAAATGTTTGTATTCTATTTCGTTCCACATATATTTGGAGTCTGATGGATATGGAAATGTACCCCCCCCCCCCCCCCCCCCCCAAACTTGTTCACAGGGAGCACTGTGTGGCAGTGAAGGAGCTGTACTGTTACAAAGAGTGGCGCTCTTTGGAGGAGAGAAGTCACAGGGGAGTCGTTTCTCCAGGCCTGAGCATCTCTCTGCCCGACTGTGGAACCCTGCCCAGCCTGCAGGCAGACCCAGCCTCGTGCACGGCTGTAACTTTTGTGGGTAAGAACTACTCTGAATTATTATTCACTGTATTTTATAGACATGTGAATAAATTGAGTTAATAAATAGTTTAAAGAGTGTCCCCAGATGGTCTCAACTGTGTAATAAAGGTCCATTTCAACAACATTCATCTAGAAATAAAGCTTTCCTCGCTAGGTTTAAAGGTTTAAAAAATCTCCTCAGCACAGGCCTTTGTTTTTATTTACATCTGTAGATCTATTTGGTTCACATTTTTCCCCCAATTATGCAACTATAAACTTAGTTTATAGTTACATAATTGTTTCACAATGTGATATAATACACTTGCATGGTTTAAAGAGAATTCCGATGAAGTGCCTGCATAAATAAATCGTGAAAATGTAAACAAAGTCATTTCGGCTGCTTTGATGTGAAACTGTGCCATTGTGGAGAAATTCTCTCTGAATTTCGCCAAGTCAGAATTGTTGACAGTGGTAGTGATGGGAACCAGATGTCTGTGGCATTTAATGCCTTTAAAGCTGCTCAAAAAGCTGCAGCATGAAAGGATTATGAATACACAGGCTGAGAGTTTTTCTGAAAACACTTCTGAAATAAGGATTTGGCCTAAAATCCTGTGATTTGGGTAGACAGGTATATTCAGATGATTATAAGGAGATATGGATGCAAATATACACTTTAGATTTACCACAATTAAAAAATTTTACCATGTGGGGTGGAGGTAGCTCAGTGGGTAGGATGCTTGCCTCTGGACCAAGAGGTCACAGGTTCGAATCCTACCTTCAGCACCACCACTGGGTCCCTGAGCAAGACCTTAACCCCAAGTTGCTCCAGGGAGACTGTCCTCTGTAGTTAGAGAATGGAAGTTGCTTTGGATAAAAACGTCTGGTAAATGTAATTATTAATACACATGCAAACTCATAAGACACATGCAGGTTCACAGGTCAGTTTGGACAATAAAGGAAATGGTTATATTTGTGACGTTCATCACAACTACTGTACAGAAACTTTGAGTGAATTTTTTATTGACTTTTTCAATTACCGTTGAAAAAAACAACAGTAGCCGAAGGGTCAGGTTCTGGGAGCACATTTGGGAGCGTATTTAGGGATACACTATAAAAAATAGGCATTTTTAGGCATATAGTGTTTTACCGCATATAGATTTTTATTTATTATTTTAATTACAACACATTGGGAGGCTGTTTACATTTACCATGACACAATAAAGGCTCTTTAAATTCCAGAAGGATGCCATGGACATTCATTGTATGCTGCTGACAGGCCCTGACTCAGATATATGCATAATACATTAGGCATTTTGCTAGTGATTATGTTTAAAGGTCCTTCAAACTATGTTCAAGCTGTTGTATGGATGTAACATATGCTGCCTAAGGCCTCAGGTGGCTGCTTCTCTGCTCTTACTCACTGTCGTGAGAGTCGGATGATAATAGTGTAGGTCTAAACTTTTACATCGGTGGAGTTTACTGATGTGAATAGGTATGAGCAATATGGCGTGTTGTTATCATGAATGGATGTTTTTCTGAAATATTCATCACTGCTCTTTTCAAATAAAGAATATGCATTATGATCATATTCAATATTCAAGGAATTCTAACAGTTGACGGATGGGTGTTGTGTTAACCATGATAAAGAATAATTATTAACACAAAATTATTAGCCTTACATTAATGTACAGTACAGGATAAACTGGTTCAGCGGGAGAAGATATAACATACCTGACCATACATAAAGGTATTTGACGTTTGCCTTATAGACATGAGCTTTGTAGTTCCAGAACTGAAACATAGACTGTAGCCCCACCACACACACACACACACACACACAACCAACACACTCCTGCCCTGAACGTCCCTCTCCTCCTAACACAATGCATATTTACACTGATCCCATTTCAGACTTTAATTGCTTCTGTTAAACAGAATCAGAAACAGAATATCCTTATTGTCATTGTAACATGTACCATGACATTAAGTGCAGCCCTTATGGCGTCAAAGAATTATAAGGAAATACTGAATACAACAAAATAAGATATTAAAATAGAATATCAAATAGAAAAAGAATGTACAGTATATGTATGTACATATATACATATACATATAGTTACTAAAGGATTTAAATATGAAACGAGGTAGAACAGTTACTCAGCTTAAAACCGTATTGCACAAAAAATATATATTGCACAAGACTGTAGCGATTGCACTTGAATAGTCATAATGTCCTTCTAATAATTATACTGCACGTTCTCTGTGCTGCTGCTGCTATATTTGCACAATTATATGTATGGCTGTCTACCTCTGTTTTGCATTTTAACATACATAACTTTCCGCTGCTATAAAACTATCATAATACATGTATTCAGTCAGACTTGTACTGTTGCTATTGTCAATTGTACTAAATGGTGACTTGTGCGTTTTTTTTTTTTTGAGGTGCTCTTGTGGTTTTTTTTGCGCTCAGTGCATTTTGTCCTGTCTGCATTTGTGGTGCTTTGTTCTGTTTTGTGTTGCACCAAGATCCTGGAGGGACCGTGTTGTGCTTCACTGTGTACTGTATATATAAGGCTAAAACCATGGTTAGAACTACGGGGGGTACTGGGGGGTACTGGGGGGTACTGTACCCCCCAATCAATACCCACACCGCCACCGAAGAGACAAAAATAGCAGTTTACAGGGTTCTTAACACTGTTATAAAGGCAGTACCTACCCAAATATGGATGGGTAATTCGCTAAATTTGCTAAAATGAAAATGTATGACTATATATGAGGACTAAATGTATGACTATATATGTCCTTCCTACAGGACACACCTGGTTCGACTCAGTTGTTATTTTTTTGAATTAGTGAGTGTGTTTGAGTAGAGGAACTACCAAACTATGTGGAACACTGAGTCTCCAGGACTGGAGTTGTGCACCCCTGTCTTAGAGCATGTCTCTAAAATCACTGCTCTTTTTGTTACACAGAGATCAAGAAAGACCAAGTTACAAGTAAGTGAGATTTTTATACTCATTATCATTTTTCCTTCATGATTAGTAGATCTACTAAGTGTTTACATTCCTGTCTAAAAAAAGGCAGGGAAGTGCAGGTTGTATTTGTTTGCCATAACATACAGTGTTTACTCCTACAGCAACATGCTACAATGACAGAGGACAGTTTTACCAAGGGACACACAATATCACCGTGTCTGGTATTCCCTGTCAGCGCTGGGACCGGCAGGTAAATATTTATCTGTTTTTATTTTAATTAGTCCCGGTGGGGAGCTGGGATAAAAATACAGCCATCCTCTCAAGCATCCTGGCTTATTCACAGTCATTAGTGGGGTCTTTGAATAAAGAGATCCAAGGGATCTTATGATGTGGGCTTGTGGGAGAAGGAGAGGTAGAGAAGCAAAGGCGTACCTGTGTGAGCATACATACGTTTTGTAAATTATCATTCCGGTTCGTTTTGGGGCTTTTGCCATTGGCTTCAAACAGCAAGCGAAGTGAAACAAGCTGCCATATGGTGCATGATAGCCAGATGACATAAATAATGTAAAAGACATCAACTCTAAACTCACTAAGCACAGAGTGAATGTCACACAGATCTCTTTCTTTAGATTCAGTTGGGAAACACCCATGGATGTAAAACCCATTGATTTTAATCAGTTCATTAAGCTGAATTCATGAAGGTGCTGGAATGGCAAAACTTCTGTACCAAAAAATATAGTTTGCAACCTCTTTTTATCCCTTAAATAGGCTGTTTATGTTGCTTGTGCTATATGTCTCAAAGATTTCTGATGTGATTTTACCCATAACTGTAATAGAAAAGTCAATAAAATGGAACACTCTGTGCTCTCATTAGCCTGTGGTCCTCATCGCCAAGCCCCCCAACACTGGTTTGTATAGAAGTGAAACTGTGTTATCTGGAGTGATGGAGCTCTATCCATTTCCTTTAGGATGAGTTAGAGTAGAGTTTGAGATTCTGAACTGATCTATAACCATCAGCATCTCACCTCACTGATGCTTCTGAGGCTGAATGCAATCAAATTCCCTCAGGAATCTTCAAGCATCATGTAAAGCCATCTCCTCATAAGTGTGGACACTATTACTGTAGAAAAGAGAGGATAAACTCCCTTATGCTCCTGATTTAAGAAGAAACACTAGGCATGTAGCAGCTTGCACACTTTTGTTAATACTAGAAAGTGTAGATGTAAATGACTTCTGTTTTGATTGAACTGTTCGAAAAGCAGCTTCCTGCTGTGATTGGCTTGGGGAAAATACTCTTCAACCTCTGCTTTTAGAAGTCTGGATCAACTGAAGGCTGCAGTCACACACTGCAACATCCTGACAACCAGGAGCGGCAACACTTAACCAATTACGCCCAGACTGCCATTACAACACACTTCGGTGTGAATGGGTGGAGTTAAACTGCGGTGGGCTAATTGGCTGTTGATATGGAAATATGTTCATGGCTGTGACATCACAACCAACATGCATTTGAAATGAATTTTTTCGAACTTAGATGGACTGGGGAAACAACAGGACGTTTCTGTAGTACAGCAAACTCAGACAGCTCCTGCTCAAGCACTGCCTTAAGCTACGCTTGCACAAAGCATCAGGTTATTAGTAGCAAAGGACATTTACTTTAGAAAATCTCATGATTGGTGCATAAAAGACGTGAATTTGAGTCCTGTTCTTCTTCCTGTCAGGATCCTCATCCTCACAGGCTGCCTGTGGACGTCATCCCTGAGCTGAGGAACGCTGAGAACTACTGCCGCAATCCTGGAGGAGAGAGTGACAGGCCGTGGTGCTACTCCAGCAGCCCCGGAGTACGCTGGGAATACTGCCAGGTGCCCAGATGTGGAGAAGGTACTGTTACCTTCCAGTACGACACAATGTATCTGGCACCTGACACATAAAATATGCTTCAATCAATCATGTCACATGATGTGGAAGTGAAGCTTATAGGATGGACAGGTAAGCACCATATAAAAAGCACAAGGATTTGCACAGACTGCATACTGTCAGTGGCATTACAGGGAATTACCACTAGGAGCAATTTTACATATTTTATGTTCATTTTAATTAATTTGAAATTCGTAATGTTTCATATTTTACGTTTTTCACACATATAAAAAATGTTCACTATTGCTAGGTTGGTTACTGCCAGATCAGGGAAAAGAATATTGATGCACCTCACCCTTTCAGACAAAGGCTTTTTTATTCAAAAAGACTAAATATTAGTTTTAGTTGCTCACTAGGCAGCTGGTGGCCAAGTGGTTAGGGTGTTCACCCTGAGATCGGGTGGTTGTGGGTTCAAATCCCAGGATTGCTAGTGGCACTACTAAGGTCCCCGCTCCCCGTGCGCCCCTCATTGGTGGCAGCCCCATGCTTCACTTCACTATTTCAATCATTTGAAAGTCAATTTTTCTTTCTCAGCAGTGACGAGTGTGAGAGTGGCGTCTGCCAGACCGCCCTTTCCGAACCATGTGCCCGCCGTCTCCACCGCCTACTACATGAGTGTCATCATCTTCATCATCGCCGGGTTCGCAGGCACCGCCTTCCTCACCATGCTCATCCTCATGTGCCACAAGAGGAAGAAAATGTGGAAACGTCAAAAAAGGTGAGCCGCTTCATTCAGGTTTCTTCAAACTCCAGCTATCACAATGGAGGTGTTTTATACATGCTTTACAGAGGAAGGTCCGAATAATAGAGGTGTGATTCTTATTTCTCACAAACATTCAGTTCTAATACTGCCATGAATCAGGAAATTGTGAATCTCAATTTTTGATTTGATTCAGATTTTTTAAATTCTTTAATATTAAAAACAAAATGTGACTGCATCAATGACTGAAATTGAAGTCATTGCTTCAGTATGTGTGCATGGGTGTTTTAATGTGTGTGTTTCTTTTATATTTTTAAATAACTAGAAAATGTTCTTATATTTTATTTTCAAATGATATAAAAATATTTAAACATTATAGAAAAATTCAGTTGCAGGCTTCAGGCTGCAACATTATATTTTATTGTATCATTATATTTTATTTATTAGTATTATTGTTATTATTTATAACAACAACAACAATAATAATAATAATAATAATAATAATAATAATAATAATAATAAATCTGATTATTATTGTTGTTGTTGTTATAATTGTGGTGGTAGTGGCCTAGTGGTAGGATACATGCCTCTGGACCAAGAGGTCATGGGTTCAAATCCTACCTTCAGCACCACTGGGTCCCTGAGCAAGATCCTTAACCCCAAGTTGCTCCAGGGAGACTGTCCCCTGTAGTTAGAGAATGGAA
>JBBJLR010000037.1:2803521-2829228 GCA_037577145.1 Brachypetersius gabonensis
GTGTGTGTGTGTGTGTGTGTGTGTGTGTGTGTGTGTGTGTGTGTGTGTGTGTGTGTGTGTGTGTGTGTGTGGTCACAACTTGTCTTCCACAAAAAAGTAAGCGGTGAGCCTGTGTGTGTATTCTAAAATGAGTTTGTGGTTCTGCCTTTCACTCTTGAACATGAAACAGTGATGCCTTGTGAAGTGCCCTCTATTTCTGGAGCCAATGGCTGTATTTCTTATTAAAGTGAATTTAATGAGAACCTTTAAGAAGGCCCTGATTATTTATTTAATATCGCTGTAAATCAAGATGTAGCTACATTTGGGCTTTGAGGGTTGAGGTGGAGTTCAGTTGATTGAGGAAAGGAAAAGGTGGAGCTGCGGTTCGACCTCATAAATCAAATACGCTTTGAAGATCTCAGTAAGACAGGGGCGTTATTCTGGATTGAGAATTACAAACAGTAAGAAATGGTTGTTTTTTCTAGAAAACCTCTGTCAGTTACATATGAATGTATGCAAGTCTGGGGGATTTTGGATTGACGAAGCCACCTTAGAATGTGAAAGGTCGATCGGGGCTAATGACAAGATGGCATGTTGTAACGTGCAAGCTAACACTTTGCTGAAAATTAAACAAGGCTGTCTAGTTTCATTTAGGCACCCCTCCCCTCCACAGATGGTCTCTCTTACTTTCAAGCTGAGAAAGTATTTCAACTGACAGCTGCTCAAAGCTTTTCACCGACTCCGAGCGGGATTTAAATTTATTACTTCCGCCAAGGTGCATTAACACAATTTGGCACAATGACACGCTTGTTCATGCTAATGCTGAACTAAAAATGGTCCTCAAAAGCGAGGCGTGATATCCGGCTGTTGTGCTGATGGATGCCGGTTCATTCATTATTCTAATAACGTGTCAGGTACCTTGACAGACATAAGCAATGGTGTGTTTTAAAGGAAAGCTGAACACCCCATTACTCTTAGCGTACTTAATAATAGCGTAGTATTTTCTGAGGTAGAACGTTTCTACATTCTACCTCAGACAAACAAAACAAACAAAAGAAGTCAAATGGATACCCTTGATGGTGGCACGCTGTTTCCGTTCATGGGAACTCATAAGACTTCCCGGAATTAAGGTTAAATGGCAAAGGAGAAGTAACTCAGAGATGTTACTTGAATACATTTGACTGTTTTTTGTAAAGGACAACACACTATTGTGCTCATGACTGAGCCACACTTCACTGAATGACCCTGTAAACCACTAACCCCTCACAAGTAGTGAATCATCAGAAATGAGCTTCAGCAATTTATAAACGAAAAACAAAAAATATTTAAAATCAGCAGATGAGTCAGGGCTATTGTTGGACCACTAAGCCACACTTCCTAGTGATAAAAAGTAGTATGGCCAAATGTCTGTGGTCTCAGAAGTATGCAGATGCGGATTGGCAGTAAATGGATGGGTGGGGGTGCAATGGAGCCTTACTGAGATACCAGTACCTGTGAAAGTGCTTAGCACATGCCTCGCAAGCTTTCACACAGACTTGAGACTCAACCGTCTGGCAATAAAGGCAGTCGTTTGTTCTGGATTAGCTTTTCAGACACTCTTTCTCAAGTCGCCCTCTGTGGTCAAGGCCAGATTTCACTCTCTCTGGATATTCACACATTCAGGGTTGAGCCGTGAGATCCTCGCAAATAACCTCGGCCTCCTTTTTCTGCTCCAGTGCCAAGCAGCCGTGGAGTGAAGATGATCACCAGGCCTTTTTACTCCAAATCTAAAAGTGTCCAAAGTCTTTTCAGCATGAGGAATGCGAGACAGCTCATCACTACGCCAGCTATTTTTAGAGAGTGAGGAAGAATACAAGAACAGACACGGCATTATTACTTCATGATGATTCAGGTCATCATGGTTAGGGATGAATCAGCTCATCCTCTGCACAAAAGCCAACCACTACTTTGAGTCTATTAGGAAAACAATCAGTAAAGCTTTTAATCTGAAAACCACAGTCACTTTGTGTTTCTAACTAGAATCTAGAGCTGCATGAAATATCGTCTGTTAATCGGTATTGCAATAGCGGCCTCTGGAATGCTGATATCACAATAGGCTGCAACATCTAAAAGGACCTCTATATTACTGAAGTTTAATAGGATAAAAGAACAATGAAAACCAGCACGGCTCAACAGCAGTGTTTCTCCAATGATTTCATCCATTCTCGATGCCAATAATGCAGTAATAATATCAGACATGACATCATCCAACATGTTCACATGTGGGAATCTTGGTAACTTGCTCTGGTTTCCATGAAAATAATCAATAAATGAACAAAAGGTTTTAAACGGACTGTAAACAATTTGTTTGCTTCAATGGGGAGCTGCTATCGCTCAGATAACTGTCATCAGGTACAGACCTAATAGGACGGCTAGCTATAATAAACTGTGATAAACTGCAGCATAAAACTAATAACAACCATACAAACATTAACCATGTATTAATACAGCCTTTTTAAAAGAAAGCATGTAATAGCCTCCTGCTCTAGTCACCCTGTAAAGCATGTGCCAGAACAGCATGTATACATAGCTGTTATTTCAACAGTAACGGTCATATTAATTCTTTCATGATTACAATGAATTACAAATTACAGTTCACTGTAATAATAAAATAATTAAGTTAAATTGTTGCTGAAATAAATGTTAAAATATTTATTAATATATTACCTGCGGTGGAATTGAGAGTATTAGTGCTTTTCATATATTTCTAGTATATGTTAAGTTCTATATATTTTATGTTGTCATAATACCATGAAACATTGGGTTGCTTGTATTGATAGTAAATAAGATTTTATATTCTGCTTTGTCAAAAAAAAAAGTCTCATTTACTTTTTCATATTGTTCCACCGTTCATTTCTTGAATTAAGCTGGAATCCACTGAAGCTGGGATCCAATGACAGTTATAAGATTTGCCTAAGACTTGCAGAGTAGTAGTGAATTATGACACGCCACTAATCTGAAAAGTTTGGACAGTAAACTGGTGTCCATACCCAGGGAACGTGCAATTTCTGAAGCCTGGTGCAGATGCTCCAGGATCCGTGTAATTTTTCCATCTCTGACAGAGCTTCCCTAGAGAAATAAGGAACAACTGTGCTGTAGCCTCTCGAGAATTGGAACCTGCCTGCTCATCTGTTTAGCAGATGTGGGACTTGGAAAGACGTCCCCCAGAAATGACAGCTTTCACTACGAAGCTGCAAAGTGCATTACTTCTAAGATGGTGTCGCTTATGCTATTTAACACGACCAATACAAACTTACCAAATTCAGCATGACCTGAACATGAAACCTAATGATGGAACAGGAATCTTATATTAAATTTGTAGGGCTTTCCCCCCATCTTGGCATTCGCACCTTTACAAAACCATGTTTACAGGGTTAACTGAATACCTGTCATGACTCATGCAAACAAATAAAGCTTGAAAGATTAGAAGGCTACTGTGAGAATTCAAGAGGTTTGCTAAAACAAATAGTTCTGAATAAAAGGATTTGCACTGAATTAATACTCATTTCTACAGTTTATGTTTTCAGATTTGCTCCAAGAAGTGTTCCAGTTAGATCTTTGTCATTTCAAATAGACTTGCTTATGTGATTTCAAACACTAGACTAACATACATTACATTGCTAAAACAGTAATGTGATGGTCCTTTTGGCAGTAATTAAAGCGAGGATGAGGGCTGGACTCACAGAAATACAAGGGACATTCGTAATAAACAGAGTAAAATAAAGGTGTGAAAACTATGAATGTTATGTATGTATGAATTTATGCCAGCGTGGTTCGTGTCAGTTTCCATAAATACTTCCATATTTTATTTTTCATATACACACATTCATACACACACAATTTTTCATTTTGTGAAGCTGCTTTGTGACAATGACCATTGTTAAAAGCGCTATATAAATAAAATTGAAATTGAATTGAATTTAGTCTATTTTTTTAAAGTACTTTTAGGTACTTTTTCCACGCCCGCAGATATGAAACACTCACACGCACGTAGCGGCAGCATAACAGTATTAGAGCTTTCCTATGTGCAGAGTGACAGACTACCTAAGAGCGGTGTGTGTTCCTCCCTTGCCCTTGTCCATTGCTCTCCACTTTTCTCCCGAGCGTCATGTTGAGCCCCACAAGGCCCTGAAACAACAACAGCACTGTTTCCTACTGACGCTAGTGGCTCTGGGGTCTTTCTCCATGACTGGGGTCCTTTCTCTGGGACCGGCTTTCGCTGGGGGAGCCGGTGGGGCGTGACGCTGACGCAGTGCAAGGCAAACACTGGAACTGGCGACAAGACTGGGACGACAGACCCTCAGCTGTAGAGAACTGAACGGCTGCATTGTTCGAACGCTCCAGAGTTGGCACAACAGTGTAACAGGATAACATACTGTTTCGCGGTGCACGCTAACCAGGTAGCTGCTTATGTATGGATGAATGGCTCAGTGAGGGGAACAGATATGGCATTAAGAGAGTACGGCTGTGAGGTGAGGATACGGAGTCGGGAGCACTCAGTGAACTATCTACTGTAAACACAGCCAAGGCCAAAGCTCAGCTCAGGAAGGAGTTTCATGGAAATCTGAGCACAATGTACTGTGAGAACTGCCATCACAGATGATAAATAGGCCCCAAGGACTGATGTCTACGACAGTGTGACATCACTGCAATAAAACCCAAAAAGATACAATACATTCATTCAATAAAGCTGATGTCATCGGCAGGATTATGAAGAGTCGCTTTTGTTGAAGGTACCACACCAAAGGAAACGGGGCACATTTTTCGTCCCCCAATGACCACTGGGATCATGTTTTTTAATCAAGAGTGCAGCTTTTTGAACGTTCCCAGCTATTTCTGATGCATTGAAAACACATGGTAGAACACTGACCAATTCCCATAAACTGCATTGCAACCAAACTTATATTTACAAGGCCATGTATGTGTGATTACACCGCTTTATTAAAGGACAATGGATATAGAAATATGATAAATCTCTCCGCTAGTCACCTACATTAACAAAGGTTACCATTATACATGACTATTGGTAATAATCTAACCAATATATTTTGAACTATTAAACACTCAGAGAGTCTTTGTTAACCCTATAGACCCCGACACTCTGGTACATTGCTGGTAAAACAAAAATAAAATAAAATAAAAATGTTAAAACAAATTAAACCATTGTAAGTTAATTGTACTTTCAAAGTGAGTCCCACCTCTTTAACATGACAACCACAGCTCTGAGACCAGGTCTGCTATCAAGGAAACAGACTTAAATGTTATAATTATAAAGCTGAATATACTCAATTGTAAAAATACTGTTTATATTTCATATTTAACAATAATTAACATTGTTTGTAGTATGTAACATTGTTACAGTATATATCAACTCCCAACTGACTGAGGCATTTTCTCCCAAGTCACTGTCTGTTTTCTCAGCTGCCGAGCGGCCGGAGGTACAGAGCATTAAGTTCTGAAGCATCCGATTCTGTGTACAGCTTCGTTCTCCAGGCCAACAGTAGCACTGGAGTGTTGAACAAAGACCCAGCACTTTTTATCATCATAGACAATCCCTATCACACCTTCACCCTAAACAAACTGTCAAGCCGCACTCTATTATCTATATATAAAAGGTTTAGGATCTTTCTTTAAATTTAAATCACGGCTCATGTTACCGACCGTAGGTGAGATAAAACCCCATTCTGGCAGTTTAAATGTGTTCAATCCATTCCCTGATATTATTATGTAGGACTGAACATTTCTATAACATTCCATTTCATATAATACTCCAAATTGAGCTGTAAAGATTACCCTCAACAGAAATGACCATCTAATATAGTAACCATCTAATCTTTCCAAACAATTTACATGAATGAAGGCTATAATGGTAATGATGGGTTGTGATTGGAGTTGTGGCACTGGAGGACACAACAAAATGTCTTATAAAGCTGACTGTACCTTTCGCTTTGATTAAGCAGTTTTAAAAACCAATGAAAGTGGCAAGCCAGAAAAATGAAAGGGCTCTATAGCTCCTCTTGTGGAGAATGTTCCAAGTGGTGAGTAAGGATAAATGACCTGTGGACACTATATTTATCTTTCAAATGACTAACTCTTTCAACAAATTTTTAGTGAGACAGCCCTAACCTTAAGTATGTGTAAGTAGATCAATTAGGTTTACTCATATGCAGTTTTGAATGAAAAGACAATTCTGTTGTAAACTCAAATTCAAAGAAATGGAAAGGGATTTCTCACCCCCAAGCTGACACCCAGGGGCAGACCTAATATATTTTAAATGAAACATCTAATAGAAATGAAAGATCAATATTGTACTGAGCTAGAATTGATGACGGCATTTCACATTAATGTCAGAGATTTGTTCTGCATCTCTGTAAAATTGCCGTTATAAAGAATCTATGAGCATGATATTCAGTTTACAAAAACAAATGAAAAATAAGGCGTGTGAGTTTCAATTCATCACAAGAAATATTAAGTTGTCCATTAAACAACTGATAAATGTGTTATCAAAGACAAAGTGGAGTTGTGTTCGTTAATCGCGGGTTAATCACTTCACAAACCACAGGAAAAATTTTAATTTGCGCAATTCTATTATGAACTACTTTTATAATGTCGGAAATCTACATAAAAACTGTCTTAGAGCAAGCTGTCCAAGTCCAAGTCTGGTAGCAGGAAAATATAGAATGGGTCTCAGACTCACCTAGTACAATCACCACGGTCTTCAGCAAGCTCATCATGGTGTCCCTGTTTCGCCGCTGGCCTGAGCTGTGGCGCGACATCCTCATGGTGCGCTGGCGGACGTACATGAATATGTGGGCGTACAGGACCACCATGACCACAAAGGTCACCAAGTTGAAGATGGCCCAGAAGATGAGGTATGAGTTGCTGTAGAGTGGCGCCATGCTGGAGCAACTCTCAATGGCACAGATGCAGTTCCAGCCCACGCTGGGGATCGCGCCCATGATGATCGACATGGTCCAGATGATCATGATGACCACAACCACACGGCGGTTGCTCATGCGGGTGTGGAGCTGCATACGGAAGACTGTGATGTGGCGCTCGATGGCGATGGCGAGCAGATTGGCGACGGAGGCCGTGAGGCTGGTGTCGATGAGGCCCTGGCGTAGCAACCATGTGCTGACAGTCAGCCGTCGCGTATTGGGCCCCGTGTTAAACATCAAATAGAAATACGCCAACCCGGCAAAAAAGTCCGCTGCCGCTAGGTTAGCCATCAGATAATAGATGGGGAAATGGAACCGGCGGTTGATGTAGATGGCTACCATCACCAGCAGGTTCGCTAGCATAATAAAGATACATACTGTAATCCCAAGTCCCATCACAAGTTTGCTGACTGTATTCCATTCAGTGGCCAGATATTTTCCGCTTTTGTTGTAAAAGTAGGCGATGGTTTCATTGTAGTGGCACTGTTCCATCTTGAAGGTTCTGAAAATAAGATGAAAAAGATATCAGAGCAATTCATAATATTTGTTTTCCATTGGTTTGTTTCATTTCATTTATGGTCAGTAAGATCCTTTATGAGGTGTTACAGTCTATTGCATTTTTTTGTTGGTTTTTGGCTTTCACATGCATATAGCTTCTCTAAATTAGATGGTCATATTCTATCGACTCCAAAGGGAAACCAAACAGTTTCTCAGGGATACGTTACCGCTGCTGGACGTATTAACAAAGCTCACATTATTGATCGTTCTCTACAACAACAAACGCTGTCGGACCTTGAGGTGTGAAATGAATTCAGACGGATATCACACATACACAAAAGCATGACATTTTTGCATCTGGTTGAGTTTTATTACTGGTCCATCCCACAACGCTGAAAGCTAAGGCCATGCAAACAAGCAAACAAGCACCTCAGCTAGTGGCTAGCAAAAACACCCAAGAACTAACACACTAGTACTTTGTAACGCAGGCTGCAGACTCTAAGCCAGCTATTAGTCACATCAGTGCCAGGCCTCATTTGAATTGGCTGATTCTCTCCTCTGAAACACCCAACACAGGAAATGGGCCTCTGGGCCTTGCCTGAGCAGAATGTGTTTCTGTAATTTAAACCTTATCATGTGCACGAGAAAGCGCTGAACTTCGCTACAGTTTACTTATTTTGCAAGACGGACACACAGCATGAGAACATTTGTCTGCAGTCTATAGCAAAAATTCCTCCAGCCCAGCCTTTTAACTTTGGGTGGATACGAACAGAGCTTAGCCAGGTGGTTCTTTTAACAAAAATGTATCCACCATTTATATGAAAACCAGCTGCTACTGCTGTGATGATCCAAACATTTTAAGCATGTCCTTTGATATCAGTGCAAAGCCATTTTGTTGCTATGAACGACAACAGACAGCCTTTCCGGTAGAGCTACAATATGGCTGTCACTACCGATTATGTGATATTTACTGACGTTTTTAATTGATCCGAGTTTTGAAGTAATAAAAAGAGGTTTACGTGATCGAACCATGATGCGTTTTCTGCACCATTGCTTTTCAAATATTATATCAAATATTATAATATAATATCAAAACAATATATGCCACAAAATGTAAATAACAGAGTCTTTATTTGGAAGAGAGATCAACAAAAGACCGACACTTGTCGCGTGAACAAAACGCAAACAGCCCACACTCTGCCTACTGTCTCTTATCAGCTGTTTAGAATTTAAACGTCAAGTGAATGAAGTGACCTTTCCACGCCTTTTGTGAGTGGTCTCGGACCTAACGGCTGCAGTGGCAGCCAGACAGATCCTGGCATTGTATGCATGTGTTTTATCATATAGCCCCAGGCCTCTGATCTCATTGGGCTGAAGGCCCCGAACAAAAAGTGGTTTGTGCAAAAATGTCCGTGAACTTCCTTCTCCCTTTGAGAAGTGTGCGAGGAGAAAGAGCATGTGTTTCCACCCATCGATACGACAAGACCACCCTGCAGACTTTTGTGGTCTGGAAAACCACAGCTTTAGCATTATCGCAGCACCCATCCACAATGAATAAAGAGGCTCTGAAGGAAACTCCAGCCAAGCCTGCAGCGTCAGCTCGATAACACTGTAGCCTTGGCGTCTTATCATGAGCACAGCAACTTCTGCTATGAAGCATCAGTGACCGTAAATGGAGCTTTGAGGTCTAGAGCGGGACCTGGGTTATCTGTGCTTTGCAGGACGCCACATGTGCTAATTAAAAAAAAAAAACTTCATCAGCTTCCTCATAGCTACACTCTCGACGCAGATGCTCAGTTTGCTTAAGTCAACAGCAAGTCTCTGCAGCTACGACTTGAAACACTTTCAGGAATACAGTGAGCACATCAGATCAAAACTGAAACGTGAGTCAAAACTCCCCCCACTGGAGACGGGAGAACATACATTGGCATGTAAAAAATCATATGCTCAAGGTGCCAAAACATTTAAGTGGCTACATCACATTTAAAAAATGGTGGACACAGCAGAGGTGGAGGAAAATGCTCATCCAAAATAATCTACAGTATTGCAGTGGTTCACATTAGTGTAAAATGTGTTTTTTATTGTAAATATATTTAACTGATCTTACTTTGCACAACAAATCACAGCAATACGAGAAAACAACATGAAAACATGACAGAGTCACACATGAAGGGGAAAATCTCCTATTTGATCTTGACCATATTTAACAGTTTCGTTTAACAGATATTCATGATATGATCAGAAAAGCATACAGAGACACAATTTATTACGGTAGCGATCAAATATTGCCACATTGATATTGCCCTGCCCTGAAATACACTAAATGGACAAAAGTATTGGGACACACCTGTTTTCGGGGTTTGGGCTAGGCCCCTTACTTCCAGTGAGGGGAAATCTTAATGCTTCAGCAGACCAAGACATTTTGGAAAATGTCATGCTTCCAACTTTGGAGACATAGTTTGGGGAAGAACCTTTTCTATTCCAGCATGACTGTGTCCCGGTTTACAATCTGAATCTGAATCGGCCAGGTGTCCCAATACTTTTGTCCATATAGTATATATTATCTGTTTTAAGCAGACTTATAAGATGTGTCTTTTCTTCGTTTTCTCATTCAAATACATTCTGAAAACCAGCGACAGGCGTTTACTACAGCAGCACCCTTCCCGTCAGGTTGCGAGGAAGCAAAAGGCAAAGCACCGGTCTAGATCCATTTCAGCACCGATCCCCTGCCTGTCTGAGAACACAATGAGGGCTTTGTTCAGTACCCATGCAGTAAAAGGAGGAACAGAGCGAGATTTTACAATGAATAAATTGTTCACATTTGTGTACGGTCCTGGCGAGGCGGCACACGCTAGTGAGTCTCACATCAAATGTGCGTCTAATTTATTGCCTTAATTAAGGATGACATCTGAAAGTGGTTAGCAATCTGGAGGGAATTTGGCATTTCAAAGGGGTGCTGGAGAACACTGACCAGTGGACTGGGCCCTCAAAATCACTTGATTACAACAGCCTTGACAATAAATGTCAGGTTTTTATGGTAATCGTATGATTGTACTAAAATAGCTCACATAAACCTGTTGCTTTGAGCCGCATGTATGCACTTATCTGTATAAAGCTCTTCTATCTTGTCTCACAAACTGTCTTGAGTAATAAAATAAAAACTTATACCAAATATGCATTCAGATGTATAACCTCCATAAGAGATACCCATTATCTAGTCGGGTGCAAAAAGCTAGATTGGATACTGGAGTATAATACAATTCATTTATTTTGATCCTTTAATGAATCTGGACTGAAATGGCTTTTATTGTAAAAGTTAAATGGGTCAAATCATAATCACAGATACTACATGTAGTCAAACTAGGCTAGTTGGAGTAGCTAGTTCAGTTTTATACTAGAATTACAACTGCTTCATTTGAAATCGCCTACATTTGCGCTTTAAGGGGTGTTTCTTTGTGAGTTTAACCAACAAAAATCCTTTGTTCTTGTGTAGCCCTGTTATCAGTATGTGCCAAGGATGAGACTTCAAGCATACACATGAGTTGGGTTATGAACTTATTTTAGTGAAAGCACTGGTGATTCCGGGAAAATATCAGAAGCAACACATTCCAGACCTTTTTAGATGAACTGATAGCACTAAAGTTAAACAAACAGTGTCTGCGGATGAGGACTTGTCATCCTCTAAACAAACGCAGTAGACAATATGCTAACATGTTGCTTTTTTCAGAGGAACGTATTTTTTCTCAATCAAACTTATCTTATATTCATTATACAGCAGAGGTCAAAAATGCTGTTTCAGGGCCTTTCATGTCACAAAGGCTGCAAATAAGAAGCTAAATTAAGCCTTGTTTGAGCATTTCAGTTCTCAAGCTGAAGCCCATCTCAAGCTTCTACTTAATTTGAAAATAGACGATTCAAAAGATGAATTTTTCAGCCAATACTAAGGTTTTTAGTAGAAAACCTGAGGATGAAAAGGTATTCTGGGTATCCTGGCATCCTCAACTAAAATAAACAGCTATTCTATGTGATCTGGGATGGAGATTCAAAGCAAACAAAACTCATTGTTTTACATTTTTAGATGCATTTTCATATTTATGCAGAATTCCCAATCAGTTCTCTCATAACTGGATGGATTCAGGTCAAATGAGTCCACTGTGTGAGGCCTGCCACCGCATTTTTTTAAACGGACAGTTTCATCAGCATGCTGCGAAATGATGTAAAGTAAATTATTCCACGTTAATCTAAGAAAAAAACCAGACAGGACCCCTACTGTCTAGTTCCTGCAGACAGCATTAAAAAAAACATTGCTGCTATACAGAAGCTCTACTAAGTCATATTACATATATTCTGTAACATATATGTCACTGAATTCAACACTTATGAGCCAGAGATTTCAAGCCAGGCCTTTTCGTCCAACATCAGTGTCTGACCTCATTAATGCTCTACGGAATAATTGTACACAAATTCCCACAGAAACTCCAAAGTCTTGTGGAAAGATTTAGAAGAAAAGTGGAAGCTGCAAAGAGGGAGCAACTCCATATTAAAGCCTATGAATTTGAATGCAATCTCATTAAAGTCTCGGATGTTGTGATGGTCTTTTTTCTATATAGTGTATATTATTAGCCTACTCATCCATCTGCATGGTCTCAAACAAGAAAATCCTTAACAATTCCTAATTAACTGACAATTACCAAATCAATGAATGGCCCTACTGAAAACAGCAGGTTTTTCTTGTGTTTATGCCATTAAGAGCATGGCTTAAGTTCATTTTTGACTTTGTAGCATCACTGAACTTTAAAGTGGTGATAGAACATCTCTCATATAAACACGACCAGAATCCAAAAAGTGAACACTGTAAATTCCTCTTTGGCCTCTTAACCATGATCATACTGTGCTCAAACAAACGACAAAAATACCATCATCTGTTAGAAATGTCATTAAAATTCCATCAATTGATCAAGGCACACTTCCAGGATCTGAGTCATAACCACAGGATGATGCATGAAAAAGTCATGAATTAGATAAGAGTGAGTGTGCAAAGTCTTCTCCAAAAAAAACCAACTCATAACATTAAAGGCTTCTTAATTCCAGGGTATTTAAAGCGTCCACAACATGGCAACCCATTTTCTAAAATGTATTTTGATAATAGGACTTTAAAGCATCACAAAAATACACACATTATTAAATATTCCTTACACACAAATATATAGCCTTTATGATGTCAAACCCAAGCATTTGCATTTCTCTACCTATTCAGCCTACAGGGGTTTAGCCACACATTATCAGACTGGCACAATACAGAGCCCCCAATCAGACCAGAGCTCATTTACATGCATTACAGTTACATAGTGCTGTCTGTTTCATTCCAATAAATAACGAAAGCTTGGTTGTGTCTGTAAAAATCTAGCCTGATGATTTTGTGGTATTAAAATGAACCCCCATAAGTCATAAATGGACCCCTTGATGGGAAAAAAAAATGTAATGCAAAGAATCCTTGGTCCTCAATCAGCAATAACAATCAGAAACAATCATATTCCATCCTTTATACAAAGAAAATACAGACAGCAAGACAGTGCCAGCAGAACATGAGTCTGTTTTTTAAGAGTCAGAGCCATTTCTGTGAGGTAAGCTTGAAGAAATTAGAGAGATAAATCTGCTAACAGTTGTCTGAGAGGCATGGGCCATGACTATCCACACCAGCAGACTATCTGTTTCAGTGAAGTTCATATCAGATACTGCACCTTTGTGCATTGCGTGTTTGTGCTTGTTTGATCAGACTCATGGATAAACATCCCTTTTTTTCATTTGCCTGCCAGGCAAATCCTGACGAAAGCATGGTGCTTGCCAATGCATCCCGATGAAAAACGGAAGTGAGAATAAAAACGAAAGTCCTTTCAGTCGGACAAGCAGAACAACGAATGGAAAAAATAGCAAACCATTCTTTTAAAGGTACTGACACGGGCATCCGATCAACTGTCCATT
This sequence comes from Brachypetersius gabonensis, assembly GCA_037577145.1. Taxonomy (NCBI): domain Eukaryota; kingdom Metazoa; phylum Chordata; class Actinopteri; order Characiformes; family Alestidae; genus Brachypetersius; species Brachypetersius gabonensis. The sequence continues at coordinate 2,816,958 of JBBJLR010000037.1, forward strand.
CTAAAAGCTCTTTCCTTCCTTAAATATATTTTGCATACTAAGGCACTGTGCGACGTACTGCTTGCTCAGTAAGTGTGTCAGCTACTCGCTTTCCTTTGACCTCTAATAACCCTTTACTCAGAGAGTCCATTCTAATGTTTTTTTTTTCAGCCTTAGGAGTGATTTAGGGTACATTTCACTGCACATGTGTAACTGTGTATGTGACAAAGAAATAATAAAGAAAGAACATTTAAACTTAAAAGTGTAATGTCGACAATGTATAGCTGTAAAATTAGCTATTTTCAACAGAAGCACCGAAGATCAGCATCTAGACTGTCTTGCTCAAACCACTCCAGTGTTTGCTGCCACACAGGAAGGAACACCCAGCCATTATGCCACAGAGTGAGTGTGAACTGGGTTCAGATCTATCTATCTATCTAGCCATCCATCCATCCATCCATCCAACCATCCATCCAACCATCCATTCATTCATCCATCCATCCAAACAAATTAGGGCTGCACGATATTAGGAAAGCATGCGATATGCGATAATGTTGTCGAGTGTTGCGATGGCGATATCACACGCGATAAGTGAGTAAAAACTTAGCCTTTATAGTGTTAATGATTTTCTGCTTTGGATTTGCTGGTGATAAAGACCCCAGACGCTCACTAGTCTATGCAGGAAAAAAATACATGCAATATTTCCATTTAAAGAATTTACTTAAACAGTAAATTATAATGCCTCCCATAAAACATTTGAACCATTGAACATTGTTGAAAAAAATCTGAAAACTTAAATAAATGTAAACATAATTGGTAGTAAGTACATAGTCAGAAAAATATAGCAAAAAGAACAATCTATAACAGCACAGAATTTTTTTTGCCCTCTTCTCTGTGGCACTGGGTGAACAGTTTTGGAAAAACACCATTTATCGCAGTTCAGTCAGTTTTTCGCGATATTGGTATTTTTTCGCGATATGTTTATTGCGTATGTTGATATCGCGATGACGGTAAATTTGCGATATATTGTGCAGCCCTAATACAAATGTTAAAACCACCTGCCTATGCCCTTTGTGCCAGCGCTTGACACATCAAGGAATAGACTCCACAAGTCCTCTGAAGGTGTGCTGTGGTATCTGCACCGAGACATCAGTAACAGAGCCTTTAAGTCCTCAACGTTTTGAGATGGAGCCTTAAGTTTGTCCAGCACATCCCACAGATGCTTGATTGGATTGAGATCTGGGGAATATGAAGACCAAGTCAAGACACGGAACACTTGGTCATGTTCTTCAAACAGTTTTTACAGTGTGGGGGAATGCATCAGGCTGCTGAAAGAGGCCATTAGAGAATACCATTAACGTGAAGTTGTGTACTTGGCCAGCAACAATGTTTAGACAGGTGGTATAAGTAGCATCGCCTCTGCCAGCTTGCCTTCTTCACAGTAGGGCACCCCGGGGCCAGCATTTCCTCTTTAAAGCGACACATACACACCTGTCCATAATGTGATAATGTGATTCATCAGACTGGGCCAGCACTGCGCCATGATCCAGTTCTGATGCTTTTGTGTCAATTGTAGGTGCTTTCAATAATAAACAGGGGTTAGCATGGGAACTCTGACCTGGTCTCCAGCTACGCAATTCCACATGCAACAAGCTGCAATGCGCATGTCGATGTGTGTTCAGCACTTTTTCAGCAACTTGTGCTTCTGTAGCTCTTCTGTAGGATCAGACCAGATGGGCTGGCCTTCACTCCCCATATGCATCAATGAGCCTTGGGTTGCAATATTGTCATTCATAGGATCGCTTTTCTTAGGTCTAGCCATCACAGTTTGACCACTCAGTCACTCAGATCCCATTTTTCTTTCTTCCAACACTTCAACATCTTGCTGTTCACATGGTGTACACTTTCAAGTTTGTTTTCTTTTTCATGTCAAGAGATAAGACAAAATAAGCTAAGATAGGATACGATAAGACAAGATAAGGAAGACACGAAAGAATAAAAGAACATAGACAATTGAGAATAATTGTAGACAAATTGTTGACAAAAACACTGACATTGCTGTAAATAAGATTAAATCAAATAAATACAAATGAAAAATAAGAATGAAAACAAATACACTATAATAACAGCAGATGATTGACATTCAGAAACAATGAAATAGCAGACAAATCTACTACTTATAGACAGAAATATGGTAGAAATGCTATACGGAATTATTTGGAATGTAACAGATTTTCTTTCATTTATTGCAATCAACTATGAAACATAACAAAGAATACACACTGTTTCTGTCACAACATGGTTATTTAAAGCACTTTCACACATGAACCCACAGGAAACAGTGACCATTAGAAGACGCACTCTGAGGTTAGAAAGTATCAACTTAAAAGAAGTGTCACTGCAATGAAGAGCATCTTTGGAAAAACACGTACTTACGGACAGCAGACAGATGCATCACGGATGTAACATCAGTAAACATTTACCTGTTATAAGCAAGATCAAAAACACAAAGCGTAATAGCAACAAAGTGCTCTCTCTCACTGGAAACGTATTTTCTTTGGAAATTGCAGAGGTTCCTTATTACAGTCAAGGATTCCTTTGCACTGAAGTGCAACAATCATTGAAAGACTGAACAAGCAGAACAGTGTTAAACAGACCTTTCCCTCTAATGTGAAATTGTAGCACAACTCCAGTCAAAGTATATAAATTGTTCACATAAGACTGCTGCTATGGTTTTTAAGAGGTGACAAGATAAACCTTTATTAGCCCCACAAGTGGGAAATTTGCATAAAAACTATAGAAACAGAATAGAAAATACTACAGAATAAAAACTATACCAACAGTACAGTATGCATGACACTATACAAACAATCTAGAAATATAAATATGGATGCTTGTATAGAAAAATATGTATATACATGTATATGTAAACCCAGGTAAGCATATGTATGTACGTGTGAACAGAGTGGATAGATAAATAACACTGTGGCACATGATCCTCAGTTTCCAACCAAATATTTAAAAACTCCATTCATTTAATACCAAATTTCAATCCATAAAGTTCCATCCATAAACAGTTGGGAAGCAGGCAACGGTTGCTATGAAAGAACACATTTGTGGGCGGAGCATGAAGAGCTGAATTCCCTTTCATTTCCCTCTGAAACTATTGTGATTTAGAGTTTCCCACTAAGGCTTCAGTTGTTCCTCACAAAACTAATTAACAGTTCATATCTACTGTTTATCAGCAGCTATACCTGCTTTAATGTAAAGATAGGATTTACAGTGTTCACATGAACAATAGTAACCCATCTTTTATCAAGATTTAAACTTAGTCTCGGCATGCTGGCACCTCTCTGATTAGAAAACCTCACATCCTCTGGCTAATGTGCTTCACAAGTGTCCTCTGATTCACCATTTGAATAGATAACCTCCGGCTGACGACTGCCTCGCAGGTATGTGGCCGTCTACGTGCAGATAAAGGTGTCAGTGTGGCTTTTGCTTTTCAACATATGGTCAAAGAAAAGAGACGTAGACGCGCCTCTGTGGAACAGTTTGCACTTAATCAAAAATAACCACTGACAGACTATTAAAGCCACTCTGCGGCTGAGACTTGGTTTCAAATAAAGCTACTAAAAGGGTGGGACGAGGTTACAAAGACTAGGGATAAGAAGCTTCTTTGAGACAGGAGAGGCAGAGGCCAGAATAAAAGAATAAACCACATGAATATGATGTGAAAGAGACCCCTATAAAACCACAATGTCTGTAGGTTCATCGAGCACAAACGTCGAGTAAAGACTTTATCAGGATGTGGCTTCTGCCCTTTACCTCCACTGGACATAACAGGAAGTCTAACTTAGCATGCGTCTAATTACCAAGTAAACTGCTATAGCGAAAGTATGATTAAAGAATAAATATACCCACTCAGCACAATGCTCTCTTCTAAAGGGCTCATATACAGCTGCAGAAAACAATACAGAAGACTACTGCAAGGTATTTTTAAATCAGCGTCAAATCAGAGTATGATAGCCATGGCAGTGTTATTCTGCTTTATGAGGTACTGATTACTAATCACCTGAATTCAGTCTTACTTAAGATGAAAAGTATAAAAACAATGCTGGAAGCAACACTCTCCTCTCGCAATGTGACCAGTTGGATGGCAAAACACTACTAGAAGTACGTCATTCAAGTTCTGTAAACACTTCATCGTTTCTCTCATTTTGATGTGTTTGTCATTCCCTTTACAATTCTGCTTTAAAGAACAATATTTGGATTTGGAAATGAGGAGAAGTACTGTCAGCAGTTCTCAAAAACTGAGGCAAGGTTCAATACTTGGACCTAGAAGAGATAAAACCTGAGAAACTGAACCTTTTTGCAGTGGTCTCTTATTTTTATCCAGAACTATATACTTATATTCTTATTCATTTGTGTGGTTCTATCGACTAAAAACAACCTCTCTTTAATGCCTTAGATCTGGCTGCCGTTGTTACTGGGCCTTCAAGGCTGATCTACGTAAATGACCTTGATTCTAATAAGCCCTCAGGCCAAAAAATAGGGCTAAAATGCTCTATATAACTTTAGAATGGGCGGAGCTCTGCAGCTGTGGGCTGAATAGGTGAATGTATGTGACATCACAAAAACAAATTTCAGTCGCACTTTTTGCCACCTATTTGCTTTATATGGATTGTTTGGGCTAAAAAACTTTAACAGTGCTGTAGGAGTGAACTGAAAACGCTGAATATTAATATGTGTATGGTCACAACCCAGCTTTGAACAGCTTCCCACACGTTTCAAAGCCGAGGGCTGAAAAAAGAATCTCAAATCAAACCATAAACATCACAATAGACTGGTTTTATTTATATCCGGCTGGCAAAGCCGCCGCACTGTGTTTGGGTGGGACGTAGTGATCCCACACAATGGAACAAGTCATTTAACTGTGGCAGGTCGAGACTGTGCGGCCAGGCCTATCGGGACACCATTTTTAGAGAAAAGCACCACTCCTTTAATTAAAGGGCACTGAACACATTTCAGAGTTTGATGTTTCCATTCAGCAACCATAATACAGAGCAGGAAGGGCAGGACCCACACCTGACCTGGGAGTCGACAAAGAAATATCTGTGTGCATTTGTGTGCATGTGTGTGTGTGTGTGTGTGTTTCGTTTCCTGCCTGGCAAGCAACAGACCACCTACTGGCCAAGTTGATCCCTGGACACTAAATGCTGCATATGACATGTGCCTCCCAATACCTCGAAAATAAGCGTCCTTTGTACAAAGAATTGTGCCTGTAATCTAGGTGCCTGTAATTCAAACAAGGTGACGCAACAACTACAACACGGCTGTAAGATCCCTCAGGGAATGGGAGGTTTATGGAATTTGACATTCTAGCAAACAGCGAACCCACACAAACTTGACTGGTGCATCATAGTCAAACTAAAATCACAACGTTCCTGTAGAGATGCACTCATTAACTCTAATTATCTAAATTAAAAACTGCTCCTCTTATGCCCACACCCACTTGGTAAAGCACAGCCTTCAGAAAGTTAAAGCACTCTCTAAAGAAACAAGTTTTGCTTGTTTTTCGCTTCCCCCCCACTATGGTTTTTATGAGACACCATGAAAAATGAGATCAGCTGGTTATATGAACAATAATACATGTGGAGAACACTATGTGCAACCCGCCTCCGGACATGGATTAAACCTAATCCTGGGCTAAATTTCAGTGTCAACGGAGATATTACAAATGGGAAAACTCACTGGAGTCTAGAGGCTTAATCTGGGTCTCGAAAGCCAGAATATGTGATGAGAGAGCAGAACTTAGTCCAGAGCGGAGGTGACACAGAGGGTGACCTTTCTCTAAGACTAGAGTGCGACCACATCACAGAACCACGACCGAATGAGGAAAATGCAAGTCAGCAGAGCAGTGGTAAAAAATGTACACTATTTGGACAAATGTATTGGGACAGGGTCTCGTCTTAGTAAAGGCAATGTTAATGCTTTTCCAAATGCACAAAGCAAAGCGGAAAAACTTGACTGGCCCACACAGAGCCCCCCGCATCCATGGGACGTACAGGAACCGAGCCGGGCTTTCTCCTCCAGCATTAGAGGCTGAGCTCAAAAATGCTCAACAGAATAAATGGGGACACATTCCCACAGAAACTCCAAAATCTTGTGGAAAGCCTTCCAAGAAGAGAAGCTGTTATAGCTGCAAAGGGAGGGACCAACTTCATATTGAAGTCTACAATAAAGTCCCTGTTGGTGTAACGGTCAGACGTCCCAATACTTTTGTCCATATAATGTACGAGTACTGACCAGAAAAGAGGGTCAAGAGAAGGTGCCGTTTGGAAACGCAGTCCTCCACCCAGGGCAGAGAGTGGAGCTGTGATGCAGTCGAGGCGTGCACACTGGGCTGATGCCAAAATCAGCAGAAACTCTTTTACTACCAGAAAAATATGAGCTGCAGACTAATTCTGAGCTCACGAAAGTACCCTTTTCGTGACTTAGAGGGAAAGCAGCTAAATTGCTTTTTAAAACCAGGTAGAACACTTTCTCCTAACTTTCTCACCAGTCGTGTGTGCGTCTTGGGTGTTTTGCCACGCGTAACGCCAGAGCTACCCTGCAGCTCACTCTTCAGGTTAAACTGACTTTCAAAGTACCATGAGACCAAACACCAACTTCTATAACCACAAATCTCTATAAACCTGGCGATACAAAGGCTATTTTTAAGTGAAAAACGAATTCCGAACGAGGTATATTTTCCGCTCTTAAAGCTTTAACCGGGTTTAAAGAGCTGGAAGAGTGAAGGACTTACGGCTGGAGGAGTCTCCCTGCGGCTGAGGCCAATAATTCCACGAGTGTTTATCCTCTCTTCTACAGCAGCTGAAAGCCAAACAAGCCCAAAAAGTTTGTTCTCTGAAGAAGAAAGAAATGATAAAAGTGTCAGGAATGGAGAGATGAGCCCGGCGCTGTGGTGTAAAGTCCAGAATCGTGGTGTATATTCATCTTCCATCCATGGAGGTGAGAGCAGTAGATGCAGCTGGAGGCATTTTCTCCCGTTAGACTCGCAGAGAGAGAGAGAGACCCACTTAGAGAGAGAGGAAAGGGAGAGAGAGAGAGAGAGAGAGAGAGAGAGAGAGAGAGAGAGAGAGAGAGAGAGCACCACTTAGAGAGTGGGGGGAGCCACAGAGGGGGGTGGGGGGTTGAGAGAGAGAGAGAGATGCGACCACATAGAGAGAGAGATGGGGGAGTGAGAGAGAGAGAGAGGGGGAGAGAGAGTCGGAGAGAGAGAGAGAGAGAGAGAGAGAGAGAGGGAGAGAGAGAGAGCGAGAGCACCACTTAGAGAGATGGGGGAGTGTGTGTGAGAGAGAGAGAGTAAGACATACAAAAGAAAGAGAGCACCACTTAGAGGACCGCTGAATTTAAGCGTGACGTCACTCTCTCTTTCTCTCACACACACACACACACACACACACACGTGCGCGCGCGGACTTTGCGTGGATAATTTAAAACACATTGCCGATTGTCTCTCAGAGTTGGCAAAAGTAAATTAGAGGGAATTTCCAACTATTTTTCAAACGTTGTGCATAATTTAGTCGTCCAGATGTAAACAAAGTGATCTGATGTCAGATGCTTCCTTAGAGAAACGTACACTCTGACATTTCTCTTCACAGTGGTGATCAGAGGAACCAGTGTCCGTGACGCCAATGAGACAAATTTAATCACGTTATCTAAACATTTAATTGACTTTATTTATGCCGAAGCCAGCAGTGCGTTACCTACAAGTGAGCTTTTGTACACCATATGAACAAAAGTATTAGGACATGCCTGTTTTTCAGGGTTTGGGCTAGGCCTCTCACTCCCAGTGAAGATTAATCTTAATGACTGTGCACAAAGCAAACTCCGTAAAGACATGGCTGGACGAGTTCAGTGTGGAACAACTTGACTGGAGTCCTGACCTCAACCCCATCTAACACCTTTGGGGTGAACTCTAAAGATCGTAGAGCCAGGCCTTCTCGTGCAACATCAGTGGATGACCTCATAAATGTTCTTCAGAATGAAGGGGCACAAATTTCCTCAGAAACTCCAAAATCTTGTGGAAAGCCTTCCAATAAGAGTGGAAGCTGTTTTAGCTGCACAGGGGACCATCTCTATATTATAAAGTCTACACTAAAGTGTGTAATGGTCACACATCCCAATACTTTTGTCCATATTGTGTATGTATTAAAGATGATTAATGCATACACTATATGCTTTCAGGGAATATTGTGACTTACACAGCATCCACCGCTTCACCATGAATGTTTAAAAATAAAATGTAGGCCAAAAGCTTCACAAAAATATCACAAAACAATTCAGACATCTAACAGTGTATTTCTTGTAAAATGTCTCTGGTTTTTAGTCATCAAGCGTTTGAGATGTCTGGTCCTGTCGCCATGGCTGTCCATCAAATCACCCTGAATGATTTTGCAATGCTTTCATTATGCAGACGAAATAGAAGCACTGTGAAAACAAACAAGTAAAAAGGTCACCAGCAGGGTGTATTTTGGACCAGATAATTAGACGCAGTATGCTATAGAATAATAGAACACTTGTGTGTTTGTTTACTTGTGTGTGGCCGTGTGTGTGTGTGTGTGATTTAGGTCCCAGATACTTCTGTGGCTGTAACTAAAATCAGGTATTTGGGTATAAAACCATTGTATTGCAGTCAGCATTCATGAGAAAATCCCTCTTATTACACTTTCGTAAGATTTTTACCCTCATTATTTCCCAAACTGCTGAACTCACCCTCTTGTAAGTTTGACCTGCTTGTGTCTGCTCTGAAGCACTGAATCATGCAATTCTGTTCTTTAGCCTCTCCAGTGTATAAAATCCTTCTTGTTTGCTGTTTTTTTTTTTATTGCAGACTAATTTTACATTTTCCATCTCACTTTATCCCTCAGTATCTAACAGGCTGTTCTTCTTACTGTGCCTTTAAGACTGATTCTGGTTGGCCCTGTATTGTGCCTCTTTAATATGGAGCACTCTGTGTGGGTCAGTCTAGTTCTTCTACACCGAACCCTTGTCTTTACGGAGCTTGCTTTGTGAACTCGGGCACAGTCATGCTGGAATAGAAAAGATTCTCTAAACTGTGTCCACAAAGTTGTAAGCATGACGTTTTCCTGGTATTAAGTTTGCCCTTCACACGGAGACAAGTGTGTCTTAACATTTTCGTCTGTATAATGTATATGTGAATGTGTTTGTGTTTGTGACATCACAAATCCAATTCGATTAAAGTGATTCGTTTTGCAGATCAGTTTGTTTGTATGGAACATATGAATTGGGTCTTTTATCCAATTTTTATGTTCCAAGAAAAGTGAATTATATTATACATGTTGTTAAATGGGCCCTTTAAGCTCAGTGGGTGAGCACTGGTTCAGTGGAAACTGCTTCAGGGGAGTCACAGGTCGGTATTTTGGAATGGCTCATCAATATTTGGCTGTAACACCTGAAGCCTTCAACATAAACATTCTGAAATGAGGCGAGTGGTATGCGTACAAAGGAGATGAAGGAATATGATTAATCTTGAGCACTGTTAGGAAGGTATGCAGCAAGAATCCACCGTGCACTGGCTGTGTGCAGTAAATACAGTAAATACAGTTCATACTATATAGAATAACCCTACAGGTCAGTTAATATCAATGATCTCCCCATATTTTATTTACAAACGGCCACATATAAGCAAGAGACATTCTGGTCGAGTTTTGTGCCTTGAATACCATTTATTTTACAGAGCTTTACAATTTGATACTGTTTAATACTGACTTGCTGCAATGGGTCCCTATATTGTTAGTTTTATTTGTTTGTTTGTTTATTTTTATTTATTTTCGTATCCATGCTGCTAGTTCTTAGTCATTTTATTTCTTTATTCTTAAATACTGGCCTCCAGTATATATATCTCCACTTGATATCGCATTTTGTTTATTTGTTTGATTATATATTTAACCTTGTGTTTAAATGTATACCTGTGTTTATCAGAGATCATTTCAGTTGGAAATGATCCACTGATCTGGTCTTGGGGTGGTCAGACTAAACGGAAAAGTAGCGATGCATTAAAAATCCCCTTGATTCAAATGTGTGCATAAGTTCTGCCTGAGTGAAACATCAACACGATTTTGTCTGTCGGTTCACTTACTTTTGGCAGCAGCCGTGTTTATATAATATATTCTACAGGAAAAGATGTAAGTTTTTGAATGGAGTGTAGGTGCAGAAGCTCGGGTTTCTCGAGCTAATGCTGGCGAACGTCCCGACACGCAAGCGTAAAGCCGGAACACTGAACAGCTTAGAGCCTTCAAAGCTCACCCTGGAAGGAGTTCCTTCATATACCATCTATTAGTCTGAAGTATTTTCAGAAGTAAGTTAGAGTTCATTCCAGTCCATGTCTCTTAGACGGGGATGTGCTGGAAGCAGAGAACATCTGGTTGTACAAAGCTGGTGATTTGGCTGACTGTGCTACAGACCCCCATGTGGAAACAGGTACTGCCGCGTATGACATTTACATTTACGGCATTTATCACACGCTTTTATCGTTAAGGGTCTTGCTCAGGGACCCAGTGGTGGGGCTGAAGGTAGGAATCAAACCCATGACCTCTTGGTCTGGAGGCAAGTATCCTACCCACTAAGCTACCTCCAGCCCACAGGCCTGTCTGGTTTCCAAGAGATTCATGGAGGGTGGATGTCTAAACAGAGGTGGGAGGAATAGCTTAAACCCATCCTCGAGTAAAACAAAACATTGAGTCAAGTAGAAATACAGTAGACACTTTAAGGTCTCACATTTGAAGAAAAAAAAAAAGCACAAATTCATCAAATTCATTCAACATTTGTCAATGTAATTATACAACTCTGGAGGGAACTGATAGATTTACGGTTACAACATTTGGCAGACACTCTTATCTTCAAGTGATTTACTTCTGTGTTTTGTAGTCCACAAGAAAACAGGTCTCTCCTACTACTAAGCCTAGGTCTCTCTTTACTACTAAGCCTGTCAGATCACACACACATAAGACAGCTGTTTTGGGGAAATTTGAGTTGTTACATGTTCATGTAGTTGTTCTCCTAAGTGCTCAGTAAAGAGGAGGGTCTCTGTTTAAAGACAGCGAGAGTCTCGGCAGTTCTGAGAAGTTTGTACCCGCATTTTGCTGCAAAAGCTGAGAAAAGGATTGGGGTAATTGATAGGGTCACATTTGTGTATCCATATGTTTTTGTTTCCATGTGGATGTAGCATGAGGGAAAACCAAGATCCAAGCAAAATGTCTTGCAATGTGCTGCATTCAAGTGAGTCTTGTATCTTTTATGTACAGAATAGTTTTGAGTTTACTATGCTCACTCCCATAAAAACGTGAAAAAATTGAGATGTGAGTGTTTTTTCTACTTATGCCATTAGCGCTATACTAATGGACTATGTGGGTGGACTAGTTTGGTTGTGCGTGGCGGAAGAATACACAGCAACATGGCGCTTAAGTGAGAGAGTTGTCGTTACCTTTTTCTGTGGCTTAGTTGTGTTTTTATGTTCTAGATTATGATTTTACTGTGTTAGGATCGGTAAGTGACGTAGGCCAGGGTGTGTTTTGTCTTACACCAAAACTCAGGTTACATCACCTCTAATAGGAACGGATCTGTGTCGTGACCCGAGGACCCCTGTACACGGTTTAACACATACTCCAACATGCAATCAACCAAGACTTCTTTGGAAATCAAGTTTTGCTTCGAGTCTGATTGTAGCTACAAGTCTAATGTGGCTCACAAACACTAGTCACCTTAATTTTTGTTAAACACACCCTTTCAAAAAGCCCATCCAGCTCTTCATTAAGGTGCCGCAGACTTGTAGATGCAGTTTAAGTGTGACTTTCTACCAACTGTCCCAAACCATGAAAATTAGCGCGTTCATTCCAGAGGTCCTCACGATGCGCTTGTCTTTGCCACAAAAACTCTAAATTCTACATCAGTTTTTTTGTGTGTGTGTAATCTAAAAATAAAAAGTTACACAGTGATGTTTTTTTTGCTTTTAGCTCACAGTAAGTCATACTGTGTCCACACTGGGGAATGACTATTGAGTTCAGCTGTTTGTTAGCAAAGTTAGCCTTGCAGCTCCAGTTCTAAACTAAGAAGCAAAACCATAGACTCCTTCTTTAGTAAGTGACAGACTGTATAAAATAGATTTTTCCAGAGGAGTTTCTTTATGGGAACCTCCACAAACACTGCAGTTTAGGCCCTAAATCTAAAATGTTTACTCTTTACTCTAATCTTTACTCTTATATATATA
>JBBJLR010000037.1:2829328-2840422 GCA_037577145.1 Brachypetersius gabonensis
TGAACTAAGAAGCAAAACCAGTGACTCCTTCTTTAGTAAGTGTCAGACTGTATAAAATTGATATTTCCAGAAGAGTTTCTTTAAGGGAACTTCCACAAACACTGCAGTTTGGGCCCTAAAGTCTGAAATGTTTACTATATATATATAAAGTATATGGGCTGTGCTAAGGTCCTGCCTTCTGAATGGAACATATGTCTGCAAGTTATAAAACACTTCTGATGCACTGATGTCTGCCCCCAGACTTCAGTCTGTAAAAGAATCAAGAGCTGTGCTCTGAAAAGACCACATGCGTGGTCACCAGCCTTGGTGGCTCTCTTGCTTACACTCATTAGACTGATCAATGGTTTGCTCAACCCAGTGTCTGACAATTAAGGTAGTAACATCAGTCCAGACTTGCTAAAAAGCCAACCCAGGAGCACATGACTCTCGACATAAAGAGGCAATGATATCATTTAGACAGTGTTCCAGCTTGGATGTTAGAAAATTAGATTCAGTGCTGTTTTGCTGCCCTCCATCTACTTAAATGAACAAATATAGTAACATAAGATGAGGTCATTTGGCAAAGGAGGAAATATTCATATTACAGCCAGAGGAAGGGCCTGTATAATATTACTAATGACACCAAATTTGTTAATGGATGCGAACATGACAGCTTATAAGTCAGAAAACAAAAGGCAGACTCCTGTTTTATGAATAAAAAGGATGTAGTTTTAATGAACACAGGGGGTTGTTTCCATATATAAGTGGTATAAGAGTCTGCTGAGGGTCTTTGTAGCCCATTAGCAGCTTTTAATAATAAAAAAAGAAATACTAATAGTAATAATGCACTAGTAACTAGTAATAGTACAATATATTCACTGTTCAAAGACATGTATGCTTGGTGGATTGCGATGTTAGATTGCCTCTGATAGTTATAGGCCATTATTATTTATATAGAATCACATTCTTTTGTGTATTTAAGTGTATTTATCGAATGTAAGCAAGTTGATTTACCTGTGCCTCTTTCATAGCTGACACAACATTTAGTTGTTTGGAAGGGAATGAATAGTGCGTTGCGATCGCTCAGGGTTTCAGGCTTTGACACTAGGTGCTGTAGCACCAGGCCTAATGAGACCCTTGGTTTTAATAAATACAAGGACTGTGAAGTGCTTGTTAGGTAAAATAAATTTCTAATGTTGCAGTGAACATATGAATAAAAGACACTAGTGTCTTTTAATGAAATCAATAAAGAAATTATTTACAGCATTGGCATGATCTAGTCTGGTAAACATGTTTGTTTAAATAGAATTAAAATGCTTTAAAGTGTACAGTAAAATAAAAATGTTTTGCACAACGTAACGTAATCGTAACGCTTAAAATGGGTATGAAAGTCTTATCGAATGGTGCTTCAGATGGTATGAGCTGTGCGTCTCTCCACACACACCAAACTTGAATCAAAACCTGCACCACTGCACTGATCCATAAAACTGACTGTTTTACTTGGGAGGCCTGTATATGTGTGTTGTGTTGCAGTGAAGGCTTCAGGCTGTTTGAGCATGCAAAGCTAGGTGGCTAGCCAGCTTCAGTAAGTTAGCCTCAATAATTGTTTTTTCTTTTTAAATTATTGACAGCTACATTTCTGTACCAGATAACTTTGAGCTATTACTAATCAAGGAATTTTTGACAATGCTATACAACTTTATTATATATATATATATATATATATATATATATATAGACATAGATGACAGTAAACATTTCAGACTTTCAAGGCCCAAACTGCAGTAGTTGATGAACATCATCTAACCCTAAAATGACTGCAGGAAGAAGAAAACCACTTCACCATTCAGAACACCACCAAAGATAAAGGCACTTCCTGCTGCCTCATGTTTCACTTTCGATTTTTTTAAAAATCAGATCATTCTCAAATGCATGAACCCACCAGTGTTTCAAAAACTCTAAGGGTGCTTCAAGAGGGGCCCAAAATCTCCAAAAAGTCCAACATCTTGAACGTATAAGGGCTTATGCTGAAAAGCAATACTGAAGCATAAGAGCCAAGCGCTTACAGCAGAGTACTAAAATCACTCCGCTTTCTTCCAAGCATTACATGACCTAACCTGCCGCTTGTGCTCCATATTTCTTAGCTTTTCCTTTTTTCTGGGTCACTCTTTTGGAGGGAGTGGAGCCACTTCTAAACAAGCTATGGGAGCGCTGGAGGGAGGCCAGAGAGAGTTGAGTAAGGCTTGATGGCTTCAGTATTGCCAGAGCAGACTGACCTCCGGAGTCAGAGTTCAGGAAAGGAGTAGGAGGAAGAGAGAGTGAGAGGAAACAATAGGTTCACTAACAGAGAGGCTGGGAGCAAAGGGTTAAACAAGCACAGATGGAGGTGAGGAGTGTGTTGGCCACTGTCACCCTGTGAGAAATGGCAATCACTTCTGTGGGATCATCTCAGACCCCGTCCTCGCCTGTTCAGATGATATCTGTATTGAAGACAATCTTTTTCTCTGCTCTTTGCCCTGGCGTCCCCACAAAAATGTATTAAAAATGTAAAAATCACATTCAGATATATTCTCTCGTCCTATCTCACAAAGTAAAGGTAGTGGGAGGACGTGTAAGACGTTGCTTAGGGCCACCAGGATCACATTTGCTGACGTTTTATCCTCTCCTCTTGGCCTAGTGTGATCATGGGGGCGTTTTGCTTTCTTCATTCCTCCGTGGACAGATAGATCAGAGTTCAGCAGTTAGAGCTGCCTGCAGCAAATGCACTGCTAAGTCAAGACAGCAGCAATGAAGCTCACACAGCTGACGTTTTTGCAATTTTGGAGAACAACATGCTTGATATTTCCTTCGGTCACTTTCATATCCCGACACACCCATGCTGTGGGAAAAAATGTCATGTATTGAGTTGAACTTTGCTAATACTGTTCTTGGCGAAATGAGGACAAAGCAACAGCAACAGAACAGAATGATGAGAGGGAAATACACATGTAATATTTTCCACAATACACAATAATGTTTTACCAGGTTATTTAAGTCTTTAACTAAAGCTGTAGCAGCTGATAAATGATCAATAGTTTGAGGTGTTACATTATGAGATCTGGCTGTATCACATTCCAGAATTTAAAAACCTAAAAGGTACAAGTGCCAGACAGGTGACATGTGAAAATCTGGCTCAAACCAACCTTTCGAAGTACTATTATTGGTGCTATATATTAGAGGCAACTGCTAATAAAAGCAAACCTGGGCATTCAAGGACATCAAGCTTCCCTACATAGTCCCAAAACCTCCTAATTGTAGTTTATTCCCATACACATATGCATATAATCCTCAATTTAGTCTGTGTTGAATATATTACAAGGTTTATTATTAGAAAGTTTCGTCAAATAAGTTTTACATTTTGTTATCTAGATCCTACAGTATAAGCAAACTTACAATGTATTGACTGATGACTTTTATGATGAAATGAAAATATTATTCCAGATTGTTTCCCAGTTAGGTTCCACACCACATGCACCAAGCTCCCTGCATATGGGGGATGGCTGTCTGAATGGGTGCCCCAGGAAACATCATACACAGAGGGTAGAAAACATAGGATGTACAGGGGAAGGAAAAGGAGTTGCAAGGGTCATAAAAAGAACACAAACCAGCAGAAGTAAAGATAACATTCAGGGTATAAATATTTTTTATATAAAAACAGGCAAAGTGTTTGGAGTCTGTTAAGAGGTCACTTTGCTGATGTCATCCAAAACCTTGCTTGACTGTTGCTATACATCCAAAGGGCATGTATTAATGCCAGGTTTTTTTTTTAAACTAATGGGCTGTGGACCACTGATGCGCCGCTAAGGCTTTTGACTGGCCCGCAAGTATAAAATGAAGACAGGCCATTGGTCCCCAGTTGGTCCCAAAAAAACCTTTTTACATCGTGATTGATGTATTATTAAAACGGCATTGGTGCATTATTACAACTATTTAACGAATAGCGGAGGTTGTAAGGTTTTGAATGGGTCCTCTCACCCGAAAACTGCTCCTAGATCAGTCGAGCACAGACAGACAGACAGGCGCCCTGCTGCGATCAGTCGGAAAAATATATTTTTCTATGATGAAACAAAGGGAAATTTATAAGGAAGCCCACCTGTCCAGGTCAGACTTAATCGCCTGTAGCATTGCATTAAAGTTATGTTAAATGCAGTAATACCGTTTATCTACAGAATAGACCGATTGCCCTAAAGAAAGAGCTCTTAAATTCAATAAGTTGTTCTGAAATTTCAGAGTTTGATTACTATCTCCTGTGGGTAGGAATTTCAAACGTGAAGAAATTTCAGAATTTCCATGTGGCAAGACTTCAGTCTTCAGTGATTGAGAGCAGAGAACACGTTAAAAAGATTTCAACAGAAAGATTGTTTTCTAGAGTTTGGGATAAACTGGAATGAAAACATCCCTAGTTCGCTGAAATATGCTCCATTTGAAATCCATTGAAAAAAAATGCTAGCGTGGGATGCTAATGGACTCTAATGGAATGTTTACAGTCTCCCGTCCTCAGTTATTGCGCCATTCCAAAAGCAACAGTTGTGTCTTATTACCACCGGTGGCTTAAAATACAACAGCAGAAATATGTGATAATCGCCAAGTGACTTTTAAACTACAAGAGCCAGCTGCAAAAGGAAGTGTGTTAGCCTGTGTAGGTCATTTCCCGCTCTCTTGTACAGCAACTCCCTCAGTGTCAAAAGAGGCCATAATGAGCTTGTTAGGCGGCGAGAGGATGACGTTAACACTTTGCAGACAGAACACAATGACCCATATTCAGCGCTTTATGACCTTTTTGGCCATTAGAGGCTCTTTCAAGGCTGTACCACAAGATCTAGTTGCACTCTTTAGCCGACGTTCTTTAGTACACTAGATCTCGGACCAGCAAACAGAAGACTGGGAGAGACTACTTGCAAACTGACCATCAGAGTAACCTCACAGTAGCACCCATGTCCTAAGTAAAATCACACTTATAGTCACTTGTGAACATCACACAGCACAGTGTGAACAATGCGAAATTCTTTCTCTGCATTTAACTCATTCACCAAGTGAAACAGTGGATAGCCAGTCATGTGGCAACCAGGGAGCAGTGTGTGGGGACAGTCCCTTACTCAAGAGTACTTCAATGGTGCCACTGGCAGGCTTGGGATTTAAACCCACAATCTGACCACAGAGGAAACTGCCTAACCACCAGGCCACCAGCTGCCCTTCAAGTTTAAGTAAAGTAAGTAAAGTGTCCATTTGTCATATGGGAACACACCACAGCACACAGTGAGAACAGCACAACATTCTTCCTTTGTATTGAACCCATTTACCAAGTGAAGCAGCGGGCAGCCAGGAACACAGTATCCGGGGAGCAGTGTGGGGACCCTTGCTCAAGGGTACCTCAGTGGTGCCACTAGCAGTCCTGGGTTTTGTATTCTTATTTGAACCTGCAGCCGTGTCTCTAATAGTGCGGAGCACTAACCAGTAGACTAAACGTCCTGAAGCAAGTGCAAGCAGTACTGCTCTTACAGAACTCGGATGTCTGTTTTTGAGCTTGATGAACAAGAAAGCTGCTCTTTACCCTAGATTCTGCAGCACTCTACAGCTTGCCCAGGTTGAGCCAGATCTCGGAGTGCATGGCACTTGACACTGGTATGGAATGTGAGCCATCACTGATATGCAGGCCGCCTAAATGACCCCTTTGTTTTCTTTCTTAAATGGATGTCCTGGTAGCGTCAGGACGTCCATGCAGACCCTCTGCCACTCATGTGCCTCTTTCCGCCAGATGTTTGTTGTTGGAGGCAGTGAGGTCAGTAATCACATTTTCACTGGTTTTAAGCGATGCCTCACCACGGGTGTGTCTTAGAGGTCAAGGAACTGGAGGCCGCCTTTGAAGCCCATCAGGAGTTCAGCATCCCCGCTTGGTCAGTTCACCAAGATTCAGAGGAATTCAGGAGTTAATGCTTTCCATATACGATGCTGTGATATTACCTTGCTTGCACTCTTTTTGCTTTGTCCTTTCTTCAGAAAAAAAGAAGAGAAGAGTGTACGGGAGAACATGAAACAGGGTCTTCAAAGGCCTTAGAGGTCTGCTCCATATTACCTCAAGTATATATATGGTTTTAATCAACAAGCCAGTCCATAAGAGAGCAAAACAGGTGCTGTGCAGCCCTGCAATAGTGCTTGTACAGCTACTGGTCAAAGCTCTGAAGGGCACCGTACGCTGAATCAATGCTCTCAACAAACACCAACTAATCCAAACACTGGTTTCGTGTGTCACAACTGTGATTGTTGGGAGACTCAAGAAGATTGTTCCTCATTAACGTTCCAAGGTCCTCCTACTTTTAAAGCATCCTGTGCAAAGTTAGTCATGCCTTACAGAACACGGACATCTTCTCAGTTCTTGTAAAGTAAATTAATTTCAACATGCCCCTTTATTCTGATTGTATCATGTATTTTCATAACATGCTGCTGCAGTTACTTTATCTTCAGGAGTCATTGCTCTCAACCTCTCAGAAAATGAATTTCAGTATTTTAATGGGCCTTTTCAAGTTGACTTTTGATTACTTCATCTGCTCCTCTCCCCATGTACTACCGCTACTCGTTTTTACTTCTCTTCAGGTTCTTTTTCTTCCTCTGTTGTTAAATGGGTGACCACAGCCTACCACAATTTCCCACAACTGGTCTGAAAGTCAGAACCATTCCAAAAAGTTTTTTTTTCACTGCTTTTGAGATTTTGATCCTTTGGTCCAGACCCTGGTCTGACACACCTACTATTTTGCTTTATGAGAAAAGTAGAAAGGATCAACCAAGGTAGGTATGAAAGTAGCTCAAACACAACGATAATTTTAGCTTAAGCCACTAAAGGTGTTACATGACCCGTCATTAGTTATTTTTGTTGTTGCCTTAAGACTTTCTTTTTGTTGCTATATAAATATCTGATTGTGAAACCACATTCTGTTTGTAGCTATGTGTTACACTTATGAAAGCCAAGCCAGCTGTGTAAAATAATTGTGGTCAGCTAAAATGATTGCCATCGGACCGTTGTGTAATAGTGACAGGCTTACATGTCCCACCTTGAGACTATAAAAGGACACATTTGTGGGCGGGGCACGGAAGGATCATTTCAGTTTGGTTCATTTAGTCTGGAAAACTGTAACACCAGCTGCCAACATTTGAATGCTAGCGTTTGTTGGGGAATGTTGGGGGCATGGCCTTAAAGCTGCAGTTTGTCTGACACCATTGAGCACACACAGGCAACCCTCAGCCTCTCAATACTCTCTCTGTCTTCCATATGGAAAGTCACTCAGTCTGCCTCCAGCACCGCGCCAAATATTTCAGGTCTACCAGATAGTGGAAATGGAAAGAGCTGCTTTTCCTTTTAGGCCAAATTTCGAATGGTCACAAAATCCAACCTAGTGTGTAGTTGGTCGGCAAATAATTACCGAAGTCAGCAGAAAAGGATCTGGAAGAGGATTAAAGTGTACCTGGCAACAGCATCAGGCTGCTTTAATAACGCTAACAGCATGTTGTGATTTAGCCCATGCTGATCGCCTTTCTCTTCTGTGCTTTGGGGAATGTTCTCGGAACACAGAGATGTGGAACCTCACAGTGAGGACAGGGGACAAAAGTGAGCCATTAGATCAAAGCTTCATCTTTGAGCTCGCTGCTCCAGCTGCTATTAGTGCGAATGGAAAAGCCATGTTTTTGGAAGAAAAAAAAAAAGCCCCATTATTTAGAGAGGAGGGCAGCTTGACATAAGGAACCAATTACTTGCCTTTCCTTTCCAACCCCCTCCACCCCACCTCTTCGTCAGCCACCCTGGAGAGCGGCAATGGGCACAGCAGCATCAGTGTTTATATGTAGTGCTTCGAAGAAGATTATATCTGGGCTCTTTCCTGGTTCTTTTTTTCAGTGATTAACTGGTGCTTCTATATGTTTGGAAAGTTCTGTCTTATCTAATAACAATCAAAACCTCCCAATAATATAAAATTTTCACTTATCCTTTAGATATACACTTCAATATTGTACCTAATCGAGAGTCAGATATATATTTTGTTTCTATAGAATGGGAGTGCAATTAATGCTAAGCTCTTTCCAGGCCAGTGATCTATTTGGTACATAATAATGAATGTTTGGGATGCAGCAGACTTCAGTGAGGCACACTTGACTTGAAAAGGTATTCTTGTGTCTGTGTTGTTTTATTATGGAATTCAGAGATTGGTGGATGGAGCGGAAAGACTTCACTTGGCAGTAAATTCTGCCTGCACTGCACGCACACCCCCTCTCCCCCGAAAAGCAGGACTTATTCCCTGGAATGATGCAGGTGATAAGGCAAGGCGATGAAGTGATGCATTAATGGTAAATGGAACTCCAAATTCCATATAACTTCCAGTCCAGAGAGAACGAATATCCGTCTCTGATGCTAAAATAACATATTTCAAGTCCCTCTTAGCTCATCTCACAATTGCTTTTTAAAACTTTCAACCCAATGTAATTGTTTTCAGCTCCAGGTTCCATATGGTTTTAAGTCTCCTTGTTTATCACATTCAGCTATCAGTGTGGGAAAGTAAGGCTTTGGCAGCAGTTTCTCCAGAAAAGGAAGACATGAGGCCTGCCGAACTGAACCTGAACCAGTGAAGCTTCTCGAAGAATCCCACATAACACCACATATCGCTGAAGACCCCATCAAGCTGTTTTTCCTGGAGGCGAGACAATCACCAGTGGTCTGCTTGGACAATAGGATATTAAATGCCTTATTATAATATCAGTGTCCTGCATTATGTCTGATTAACCATATTGATCAATTTATTGTTTATTAACTTAATACAACTTGACAGTTCTAGACACTAATTATATTGACATTGGTGCCTCTGTGGGTGTTATTATATTATATAAAAACACCCACAGCAATCATCTTACCAATCAGCTTGAAATCACAACTAAAGCAGGGTCTTATATAACTGTTCTACTTTAGAAATATTAGCATATGAGTAAAGTACTATGCACACAGAGTTATGAGCGGGGCAAGTTGGGTCATTTTATTATTATTCTCTTAATATTATTAATTATTCATGAAGCGATTACTGATTATTTACTTTCTATGTATTCATTTTGGTGTGACGGCAATTGGTAAATTGAGAAACTGAGACCACAGTTTACCCACAATTTTCCCAACCTCCTCTGGGTGAAAACTAATCCTGTTCGAATCACTCTCACCACTAAAGATTTTCTGGCTGGTAATTTGAGGATTTCTTTGCAGAAAATGCTTTAGTGACTATTAACGTTAGCCTTGTTGCTCGAGTCGTAACCTAAAGAGGTTGATCAAGATCTGGGGAATGTGGAAAAATGAGTAATCGAGCCATTTCGATTTTTTTGGTGAATTATTCATTTTATATTGACTGAAACATCCTGGCCATTATACTTT
The DNA here is from genome assembly GCA_037577145.1 of Brachypetersius gabonensis. Taxonomy (NCBI): domain Eukaryota; kingdom Metazoa; phylum Chordata; class Actinopteri; order Characiformes; family Alestidae; genus Brachypetersius; species Brachypetersius gabonensis. Next base: position 2,838,744 of record JBBJLR010000037.1, read on the forward strand.
GATATGGGGTATTTGGGGTAATCTGGGTAATTTCCAAAGATTCTTTCTCCTGTAAAATGGACCGGTCAAATTTCTTAAATATCATTACCGGACCCCCATTGGTTCAACCAATCAAGCTGAATTTAAACCTGTAAATACAAAATACAAACTAAAGGTAATGATGTATTATTTATTTGTAGTGTAATTAATTCTGTGCGCATTACATTTTGAACAGTATATCAAATCCATAAAAAGCAACAAAATCAATACAATAACTATTTAAATATGATAAATACTGTATATTGTCTTTAAAACTGGTAAACGTCCCTGGTGGGCTGTCTTACCTGTAGAGAATGTGACTAATTGCATTCCCTAAGATCTAATGGCCATAATTGCTGGAACGCACGGCTGGAACTCTGCTGTCTGAAATTCCCAAGCATTGTTGAACCTCAACCTACGTGTAACACAAGGTCTTGAATTCCAAATCAACTCCATACACACATACCTCTCAGACCACTCATGCCAGCAGCCCCTGATCAAAGCTTTGTGAATCAGTAAAGGGATCCATGACTCGACCCGGCTTCAGGACTTCTGGGACAAGGCATCTGACGTGAATGAAATCTTTATTTGCTCCGTAACTGCCTGCATCGCATCTTTCCGTGCTTTACATTTCAAGCAGAGCTTCTGCAAAGTGGCAAAAGTGTTAGCACGAGAAAAGACTGTGTGTGTATCTGTGTATGTTTGTCCAAAATGCAAACTCTTAACCTCTGGACAAATGCAATGCAGATGGTTCAGCACAATGCACACCGTCTACTGAAAAGAGAGGGGTGAGGTGGGGTGGGGGTCTAGTAAGGAAGCTAAATGCGTTCCTCATGGGCATCACCAGCTAAATTTCCTGATGGGATTGAGGCTAGCCAAAACACTGCTTGACTGCCTCTCCCCTCTTCTGGTCTTCTGGTTTATCTGTCACTCATGGAACATGTTCGCAACTCATAATGCTACTGACTGCGTGAGGGTCCTCCCTGGTGCAAACGCCTGCGGTTACCCTCATATATGCTTACAGACTAACATGCTCAAGATATAACTAGCCAAGACAGGGCTCATTTCAGTTCAGCACGGTTCTGTACTATTACATTAAAGCAGTCTTTCAACAAAAAATCAACAAAAACAGTCATTGATAAACAGTCACAGCTAAACCTCACTTACAATTTTGTTGAAATCTATTTAGCCCAATATCTTATGCAATCTCAGATACCATTGTGTGTATTTTATGCAAAATGGTTTATGCATGCAGTTTGCACAGTGTTAACCGATGAGGCTTCCACCATTTGTTTGCTACTTTAGCCATGAGGCTCTGGTTGACAACTAAAGGACTAAAGTGTCCTGGAGGAATAACCGACGTTAGCATGGTACGTTAAACAGAAAATAGTGTATTTAATATGGATTCTTTTTATTTTCCAGATGTCTTTCCCCGTGTCTTTGTTTTTGGAATGTTTTTGGATTGTTGTTTGGAGAAAAGCTGATGCCGATGATTTCTGACACATGAAATATATAAAGTGTAATTTCACTTCAGATTTAACCTGGAATGTTTTCTCAGTTAATGTGAATGTTGTGTACATCTCAGTTCTATTCATTGTCTTTATAGAACAATTTTGGTTATGACCTACAGGCCGGGAAAACTAATGTTAGCTAAAATATAT
>JBBJLR010000037.1:2871528-2894175 GCA_037577145.1 Brachypetersius gabonensis
AGAGAGAGAGAGAGAGAGAGAGAGAGAGAGAGAGAGAGAGAGAGAGAGAGAGAGAGAGAGAGAGAGAGAGAGCCCTTTACTACCTCAGAGGAAGTTAGGCTAAAGATTATGCTTTGTTTGAGGAAGTTAGGCTAAAGTTTGCTACTCTCACACAACCCAAATATACGTTCAGGCCTTTATTATCTGAACTACACAGACTATATATAACTGATTTCTTTTTAAATGTTTTTGGGATCATCCCAGTTCACTTTACTTTGTGAGTTATCGTGTCTTTCCGTGATAATTGGAATTGTTTAGTCTTGTTGTTGAGAGAGAGAGAGAGAGAGAGAGAGAGAGAGAGAGAGAGAGAGAGAGAGAGAGAGCTTTGCTACAAACCAGTTCAGAAGGCTGCGAGTATGTTAGGCTAAAGAATATGTTGCCTGTTTGCCATTTTCCCACAACCCAAAAACAACACCAAGCTCAAGCCTATGTTATTTGAAACTACGAACTGATTTAGTATTAAATGTTGTTGAGATCATCCCTGTTTGCTTTACTTTGTGAGTTATCGTAATAGTAGCTGGAACTGTGTAGTCTCCACTGTCCAGTGTGTTCACAGCCGTAACCTGAAGATAAGGAGAGTGAGGGAGAGAAAGAGAAAGATTTAGAGTCTCATTAGAATGAAAGTAAACACTTTACATAAAGGTGGTATTCAAAATGCTATACGACACCCTACAAAACCCTTCATGACACGCATCACACCCCTTATCATTTATTAAAAGCTCATTCTGACTGGTGTCCACTGTCTTAACAGCTGCTTTTCCCGATGTAGAGGTCATGTTGACATAACACCTGTCAAGGAGCATAGAATTTTGTTGGCATATGCTATGACACACAGCTCAGTTTATGTCCAGTTTGAACGGCATAATGTTCATAACACTTCTATGCAGCAAATGTTTTGACAGTGATTGTTTATTCGTGCTTATGTCCACTCATATGAAGGGCTTATGTAGACGTCTTAAGGGCAATTTGAAACACGTTTCCTCCTGTACTGTGACATGAAACATGGAGTCAGGTCAACAAAACAAGTTTAACAACAAAAGTATTGGGACACACCTGTTTTTCAGAGTATCAAGAGGTCAGTCTTATTCCAGCATGAACATTTTCTATTCCAGCATGACTGTGTCCCAGTGCAGAAAACAAGCTCCATAAAGACATGGCTGGAGGAGTTTGGTGAGGATCTCATAGAGAGCCACACAGAGCCCTGACCACAACCCCATCCAGCACCTTTGGGCTGAACAGGAAGGGAGATTGTGAGCCAGACCTTCTCATCCAATATCAGTGACTGAGCTTATAAATGCTCTACAGAACGAATGGACACAAATTCCCAAATGGAAAGTCTTCTTGTGAAAAACATTCCAAGACGAGTGGAAGCTGTTCTATCTGCAAAGTCATGCGTCCCAATACTTTTGTCCATACAGTGGATTATAGTGCTGGCCAGTACTGAAGTAAGCGATCGGGTACATTATTTACATGTAGAATTTATTTAAGACTGTATAGACTGTAACTCTTTAAGCCTCCAGATTCAGCCAATTCTAATAAGAAGAAATGGTCTGCTCTGTCAACCTGTGATTAGATAAACACGTGTTCTGTCACGCATATTAGTTGTTGCACAGGGAATAGCAGACTGATACTAATGATGAAAACAGACGTGGGAGCAGGGTTGCTGCAGCGTTCACCACAGGGTGGTAAGTGGGCATTTGACATGTTTCAAATAAATGAAAACAACTGCTTGCAGTGGGAAGAGCTTCCACTTTGGGCTAAAACCACATGTAGTGTTCCACCACATGCCAACCTCACAGAGTGAGAGGGTGCCAAGCATGTTAATCCTGACCAAATAACTTCACCCAAGTGTTTTCCTTGCTCTTCCGTGCATGCGAGTCACTTGTGACACGTGTGTTCACATTCTTCATCTTCACTCTTCATAATTCATACAAGAAGCCGGGGCAGCGTAAGCCATGTTGGAACCAGGAGCTTTCCAACAACAATCAGGATCCGAAGAAGGAATCAAGCTGGAGCCCATGACTTCAAACGCTGGGGCTCAAAAAGCTTTATTAGAATACTGAACATGTGGGTACAAAGTGGGAGTGTTCTATCCCCGGGTGTTAGCTTACTGGGCAGGAAGTGCATGTTAGGGTCGCTTGGGAATGATGGGCTACAAGCCTGGCCACATCTGTGAAAATAAGAAAGGCCTCAGAGTCTGAAAGGAAGTGAAAGCAAAGGAGAGGGAAAAAAAAGAAGTCTATTCACAGAGAGATTGGTGTGTATGCCGGCTTGATAGGTGCTTTCCAAGAAAAAGGGGAAGGATAATATTGAATGAGTAATGGGCAATTCAGTTCAACTGCTATCATTCGTCGCCGAGGGTCATAAAAATAACTAGCGTGAAATATCTGATGGCTTGCAATTAAGCTGGCAAAAGTTATGATAATTTAAGGGTGTTTTTGTTTGAGCTTGGAGACAAATTCCCCCACGGTATCACATAGCCAGAGCAAGCTACTTACATAATGGCATTATGTGAAACAACAGTTTGCTTAATGATGGAAAAATGTAATTAAAGGAACATCTTTTCTTTCTTTCTTTGTTTAGGAAAAAAAATAAAACCCAGCACAGCACTACATAAGAGCCACAACTCTGAACAAAACACTTCCTTAGACTGTTCACAAAGGCATGCTTTGAATGAACAGCCATCCATTCTGCTGTGATGTCCCGGAGTTATGCTGGAGCAGATGCTGCCAGCAAGGGTCAGTTGTTGTGAGGAGGTGAGCTTCTCACCCGCAGAGCTGAGCTCCACATCGCATGAGGCAGCTGTGATACACAGGCATGGATAGGCAAGGCATGACAAATGCAGGGTGTACAACAGGGGTGTCGAAGCCCAGTCCAGGAGAGCCGTGGTCCAGCATTTTCCATTGGCATACAGGAATCATGCTGTACCTAAACTGTACTGCAATGAGAACATGCAGCATCCTTTGACTTTTCATTGTATCTCATCCCAGTAACAGTGTTTCTGATGCAGCGGCACAATTCTCTCTCCACAGTTTATGGCCGGTCATTGTCCCAAAACTGCACCCACTGACTCTTACCAATCAATCAGTTTTTCTGTCAGACCTGCTTTTGATATAGTGCTCCTTTATTGTTTATAGTCTTGTTTGAGTATTTTATCTTGGTATTCTTATGAAGAAAGCCAGGTGGCTTGTTAGCAATGCTCTGGTCCACCTTCACGTTTCTCATAGGGTTAAAGATGAATGTGTTCATGTCATTGAAAACTCCCACTGAAATTCATCTTCTGCCAAAACAGACAGTAGTTGTTAGTTTGTATCTCCATTGTTGTTTTTTGGACTCCTGGCAATAACCTTTTTCTGTGTTGTGATGACAACATTTCCACCAATCAGAAAGCAGTGATGCTTTTGGCCCCGCCTCCGAGCAGCACAGGTACAGCTCTGGTGCGGCTTGGTTTATTTGTAAAGGAAAATCGTTTGTTCCCGGTACAGCACGGTTACTTGTGCAGGTGGAGAAGTGCCATAAAATGACGAACTTCATCCGCTGGACAATGTGCAAGCAACATCCGCTCCACTGTCATGTGGAATGTTCACATAGTCACAGTTCGTACGACGTTCGCAAATTATACTGACGTCGTGCTGCATGACAAGACAGAAAATGATCAGGGATCCACATTGCCAGATGATTCAAACCTCATGGCCACACTCACGAGAAGCTCAGCAAGCACAAAGAGCTGGAAATCAAAATCAGCAGGATGTGGAATGCAAGTTGTGCCAATCATAGTGAGAGCACTGAGAACACTCAAGAAGGAATTTGACCACGACCTTAGTTGCTCTTAGGGCATCCATTGGTGAAAGGAAGTGAGAAGACTGCATTGATGGAAACAGGTCCATTGGATGGTGTTAGAATAAATAGCTGCAGTAACATGCAAACAACTGAACACCCACTGGTCAAAAGACAAGGTACACAACATGTACAGTGAACAAAACTGTGGCATTTTCTACTGTTTTAGTTTACTATACACTGAGGGTAACGCATCATAAAAAAAAACTTCAAATATGAATGAGTCACAACTTTCGAACAAGACACATTTTGCGTTTCTGCTTTCCAAATGTTTGAAATTGTGCCTTAAAATGTGCAGGCGCATATTTTCTAGAGGTTGGGTACATTGTGAACAATCTGATTAGGACACCCAAACACTTTAGACCACGATGACATGGATTTACATAACAGAATGACATAATTACACTATTTTAAAAAATTAATAAAACATAGATGGGCATATCCATTAGGCTCTGCTTCTTACTGTAACACATATGTACACGCACATGACTTGTTGAAATCTAGATTTAATTGACAGAATTGCAAAATTACATCATTAAAAATTCTAAATGGCTGTATCCATAGGGCTCTGCATTTTACTACACATTTGCACGCGCCTATAAAACGCCTAAAATGGCAAAGAACTGTTGTGAGACTGTGCAAACCGATTCAACAAGAAATCTTTTTACCGACTGTCAAAAGCTGAGGAAAATAGAAGCAAATGGATCACTGCGATTCACAGAAACAACCGTCATTAGTAGGCTAGGGCAAACAGTAAAGCCAGGGGTACAAGTAACAATGATCCGCTTAAATTAAAGGCAGTTGAGGTCGACATTCATGCTTACAACTTATCAAAGAACCAACGGTCCATGGACTTTGACATATGGCCAGGAATTTCCTGTATGTAACCCTGTATGTTAAAGCCTGAAGGCACACAATAAATGTATTCTTTGGTAAGTTGTAAGGATCACTGTTGAGCCCAACAACCTTTAATTTAAGCAAATAATCATTTGTTTTACTCCTGGTTTTGCCTCTCAGGCTGAATGAAGGGGCCTATTCTGGTGGGAAAGGAAATCAACAAGTACCCTGTATAAGACAGACCAGAATGAGAATTTAAAATACATATCATCATCATAACAATGACCAACCATTACTCCAGACTCATCTAGAAGGTAAATGGTTGCATTTTAACTGGGTAATCCATTTTTAATGAGGTATCATAACAGCCTTGGTAATACAGAAAGAAAACACGTACCACTTCCATTAAAACAATCAGATACAGGACCCCAGCACTTACACATGCTCTGATGATCCTTTGATAGCTTTCGTGTTGCGGTGCATTTGGGAAATCAAGGCCTAAAAGGTCCATTACCCAACTACTGCTGGGGTCTGAATCCACAATAGCTTGTTGAGTGCCAAGTGTAGATAAAATATGAGAAGTGTCAAACAGTTCACACAGCAAAATAATCCACCATTACTTCCCACCTGCTCTCATGGAATCCGAAGAGCTAACCATGACTTTCTGTACACCACAATCGGCCAGTCAGAGCCATGAACGTGCTTTATCCTTTAAAATACAAGGCAGCATTGTCTCCGCATGAAATTCAGGATAAAATGAGTCAAGTCGACAAGTGGTGGTCTTTTTGTACAAGAGCTTGAAAAAGAGTAAGAGCAATTCTAGCTGCATGGTGCTACAGTCGATGAGCACTTATGCAAAACATATGTTTCAAGAAGCCTTTGGCTTATTGGATAATCCACCACTGCTGGGCTTTTCAGAGACACCGTAAACTAAATAATACTGTATGTGGACATTGACAAATTGGCTTGCATGCTGGGGGCCCAAGCAGCTATGAGGATAAAGAATAAATTGGTAAGCCAGAGGCCATGCCCTGCAGCAGCGAACATATATTTGACCTTTAACGTCGCACTTTTACAGTAAAGAGCCCAGGCATGAAGCTACAACTGAAGTGTGGTTAGATTATGGCTTTCATGAGGCATCTGTAATTTTCCCAGGACCGCCGGAATGCCTAGAGGGACGTTTTGTTTGGCCAAAACTGATCCATTGTAAATGAAAAAGTCCATTATTTCCTAATTCCTATGTTGGAAGTTCATCCTTGTCCAAGTCCTTCAGTCTAGCTACTGAAGGTCTAAGCAATGGAAGAGCTTGCTTGGCTGTTTCTGGGTACCCGGTTGGACAGTTTTTCCATTTGCCATTTCAAGATCTTAACCTTTACTTACTGACAAAACATCAGCATGTGGCCAAATGCTGTAGGCAGTGTTTTTAGACAGCATGGTTCGTTTTTGAAAATATTATACATCTCATTTTTGCCAAACAATATCTCTAAAATTCAGTGTTATGTTCTGATTTAACAAAAATAAAATGTGATATACAAATGTTTAGTAAATGATAAACGTAAAAAGTTCTTCTACCAGTTTGCAGTAGGTTATAGTTGCTAAGCAACATAATGATTGTTCTTTGAACAGCCTTTTGATAAAAATGCAGTAAATTAATACAGAACCCAGCTGATCAGGGTGATCATTTTATAACGGTAGTGTATGTTTGGCACTGAACAGGACTAAAACAGAATCTGTTTTATATTATTTTAAGCTCATTACAGTTACACACTGACAGAGACACAGAATGTAACACAGCACACTCTTCTTCCTGCCAAGCTGTACAGGGATGACCACAATTAAAAGCCCAATGAAACCAAAGTCAAAATGTTTACTGGCTTTAAACCTTTCCAATAAAGACATACTGTAAACACAGGCACAGTTTCTAAATCTCCACTTTGTCCCAAGAAAATCCTCCTTATTTTCACCATCGAGGACAGAAGTAAAGTCTCAGTCTTGCAGCCTGACAGATCTATGAGGGCAGCAGGAGTCCAAACAGCAGCTTGGAGGATGTGGAAATACCCGAGGGCCTGATGGCTCCCAGCTGGCCCCGCTGCTCCAGGGAACCTGGCTAAACCAGACCACGTCCCGCATGAAGCAGCGCCTGCTTTGCACGCAACCCCCTGCTTTTCGTTCTGGTGGTGGTTTTTTTCCCAACACGGTAAGTAAGTACACTGACTTGGCTTCGGCTCAAAAAGCAAATGTTCAGCAGCTTACTGTAGACACGCGGTCTGCCCTCATAGTTGGTGCGCTGGCCCTCGTCTAGGATTTATAGTCGACTACACATTGTAAATGAAGCTCTATAAGAGCTAGCCTGAAGCAGCTCTATTTTGGAACAATCTTCGTCTCGCCACCCATTAAGAGGCTCCAAACTGTAAAACTGTCTTTCTGCAAACCAGTGGAGTATACCACGCACTGTTCCTAAAATCATCACCCTCCCCCTACTCCATCACTCATTTCCCAAGCAAGAACCACCGCTGTGTCTATTAATGCAGCCTGTTTATGGAACAAGTAGGGCCCCTTCCCATTAAAAAAGGAGCGAACCTAAACTGCATAAGGGATAATAGAACTAAAATACACCTGAAATTATCCTCTTGGAACAAGCTTAGGAATTATATATGGTTTATGGTTTAAAATTATGCCTTCATGGAAAGCCTGGGGAATCGTACAGGTCCGCAGCTCCCACTAATTTGACAAAAGTATCAGGGCGTTGGACCAGTACACCAACAGGACTTTGCAGCTATAACAGCTTCTACTGTATCCACAAAAAAATGTATAGTGTCTGTAAACTTATCCAACCATATCTTCATGGACCTTACTTTAGAATGGAAAAGGTTCTTGCCCAAACTGTCCACAAAGTTGGAAGCATGGTGTTGCCCGAAATATTAGTATGCCGAAGCATTGTCCATTACTGGAAGTGGACCTCAAACAATGAAAAACAGGTGTGTCCCAATACTTTTGTTAATGTAGTGTATAATAGCAAAAAACATCTCCAAACCTAATAAACTTTCCATTCTATCCAACTTTCGGACTAATGGGCAATTACATTTGGCTTGGGCTGTGAGAGTAAATAATTCCCGGTTGTTTACTGACCTCAGTCACAGTCTGTGTCAATGAGATATCCATTTTGTTTTTGTATTATAAAGGACGTGACCTTTTAGTGTTCACGGTCCAGACGAATAAACGATTCATCGGTTCCTGTTGCCAGCACGGCTTTAAACAAAGACACGTCGCACACAAACGGAGGGAGTGAGACTCTGTGGGTTCCTGGCTTTTTTTATTCCATCCTACGTGGCTGTATAATCAATTAAGCGGTAGGGGGAGAGGAAGGTATGGTGAATGAGAGCTCCCCAGTGTGGCTGCTTTAACATGCAGACCCAGGGAGAGCAGTAGACCAGTGACCTGTGAGGACTCAAGAGACGTCCTCCAGGAGACCTTGTGTGATGGAAAAATAAACCATACTCATGTTTGCAGTAGACATTAACCCCCACAACTTCTCATGGGTGAGAAATGAAGAGCTCTAAAGCATCTCAATGGAAGCTCTTAGTGTGAAGAGGAGAAAAAGGATGCCATCATAGTCAAACAATCCCCTGTGACGAATATCATAACAAACGCCTAAGTGAGTCCAGATTTATGGCGTGTGCGGACTCTCCGTCATCTTCTGCTGAATAATGGAACAGAACAGCCAGGGGTCACACATCACGACATCAGCACAAAGTTCACCAGCTCCTGGCTCTTGGATGCCATCTAGTGGAGCAAAACACTGAGGAAATGTTTAATCACTGCAAAGATTTTCCTTTTCTCCTGCTTTCCTATACCATCAGTAATGCATCGCATCAAATCCAAGCATGCGTAAAATAACTCCACAAAATGTGGTAAAATAACTCTTGTAGGTAGTAGAAGGTTCATCTTAATCATTAGTTTGCCAAGACACAGTGCAGGTTCACAAGTACGTCATATTCAACATAACCTCTTCTCACACTTCATAATATTAGAGAACGTGACTTAAAGGGCCCATGTACTAGTATTTAATTTTTTTTCTCCCTCAGGTCAAAACAATACATCCCAGTTCATAAGTCCTGATTTATTTTTAAATGACAATTTGTTTTTGTTACTTTTCTTTTAAGACTAATAAGTGACCTTTTTTTCTGATGGGTTTTCTCATTCAGAAAAAAGCAAAATATCTACAATTTTGTGAGTAACGTAGGCTAACTGAGTAAGCAAGCATAAGTAGCCGTGTATGTTTTTGTGACATCACAAAAGTGAACTGAACATGTTGCTGTTTTATGCAACTTGGTTTCCAGGTATGGACTGGCAAGTGAACGTTATGTGTTTCGAAACGTATTTATGGACCTTTTATTTAGAAAAAAGCGTTTCCATAGAATGGGCTCTTTAAGTAAATGAGGAGTAGAGAGCAGAAGATGTTCCACCATAATGAACACATTAGAGCAACTATAAACTGTGATCTACTAAGAGACATTAAGAGCCTCTCGCTTGTGTTAAGGAACGAGTAATGAAAATGCAGTAGAGCTTGAGAGGGGTGAAGACGGGGTCAACGAGAACTAAAGACAACGTAACAAAACAGACGTGGCTGAGCTCCCTCTTCTAAACAGCTGCTTAATGCTTCAGCTACACCTGATCTAAACACCACATGCTAGCGCTCCACATTCACGTCCAAGTGCGTTCTCGTAGCTCAGCCATATCTCTGCCAAATGTATGAAACCTGCACAGCCGTTTTCACCTGACTAGTTGTTTTGACTGTGAGACTTGCTAAATACCGTTTTGGCTGCTCTGAGGAAGCTCTCCATATGAACATATATGGCCTCTGGGAGTGTTTTAGGTGTTTCTTGAACCTATCCGCCGCGACAGCTCATTAAAATTGTTTTAATGTCACCCTGACTCATTAAAATCATCCACCATATGCCGCTTTCCGCCAAGCATCTTCCAAGCTTCAGAGTAAAAAAACCCATGCGGTTTCTTGGCATCACCGCCACCGGAGCAGCGAATGCAACCTGCCGCTCTCCAAACAACAAAAAAGCGCCAATGAAAATATCATTATATGTTTTGTTTCAGATGGTTCACCCTATGGTGAACTCACAGTGGTCAAGAGAAGAGGTAGGAAAGCCACTAGCTTGAGGATGTGGCTCCTTGGTGTTGGTCTCCGCACCACTTTTTCTGGAATATGGAATAAATGTTTCATTTCAACACCTGTTTTGTTGTGTGACAGAAAGGGTGAGAAAAAGATACAATATTGTATGAACACAGTTTCACAAGCTATTCCCTTTAGCATTAGCATGTCATCCGTTAGACTAATCGGCTGCTGATCGCCTCTTAGCCTCTTTATGGGTGCGCCATTCCCGTCACGGATCTGAAGCCGCCCCTATTAAGCCGTTGCTCCACTTGGGCGCCATGAGACATGAGGAAATTTTTGAGGGGGGAGAGCGAGATGAGAAAAAGATGGCAGGCGCCAGCAGAAAGGAGCAGAAGAAAAGGGGATAGAGAAGTCGGAGAGAAAGAGGCAACAATGATTTGAAGGTTATGCAGTTCAGCCCACAGCTTACACCTCCTAATTAAGTCAGCTGGGACCGTCGAGCTGAGCACATTATCCACTTTTCTTTTCTGGGTCAAACAGAATGGCTAAAGATGACTGCTTCATGCCAGGGCTCCTTAACCAAACTTTACATGTTTCATACTAGTGTGCCATCGATTTAGTCACATTTAAGCACATCTGCACAGAGCGTCAACTCACAAATTCAATGAATTATGCAGACATTTTTTTTTAAGATTGAAGCTGACAAATTTTAGTCACATCCACAGTGCAAGCCATCAGAGAATCTGTGTGATGATTCGGGGTCTTCTGTGATTTCCACTGAGTACCCAGACTGGTGTAGTGTGGGAAACACTGTGCTTGTTAGGGAATCACAAGTCTTAAAAAAAGCCAGTTCTTTCTCTGGATCAGTCCTTCAGAAACATACTCTAAATCTATCCCATCCTCCCATCAGCCATTCAGGAGACCGAAACCTCCATTTGAACAGAAAACTAAAAGCCACCCAAGAATTTCTGTAAATACAGTACTGTTCAGAAGTCTCTTTATATTTTGCTTTCAATCACCTTGTTGGTGCAAAAACACTATTTTATGCCTGTCCAACTGTCTTATGTTTGGCATACTTCAATTTAAAGGAGATGAAATGAAAGAAATCAGAACAAATTTAGTGCAACAGGTCGCAAAGTGCCTAAAGACACAAGGAGCCTGGTTGTCTAAAGGTTGTCCAAGAGCCCTGGTGCAGCCATCCCGATATACAATGTAATCAAAATACGTGTTGCGATCACGCTTTAAGGCTAGGACAATGCTAGGACAATGCTAGGACAATGCTTCACTTTTTTGTGCTAGGAAAGCGCTTCACTACCCTGTATTTTAATGCACTCTGCATAACATCAGCAGTATCGACGGTAACTGGTGACTGAGGGACAGTAGGAGAGAGTTGATTCCTCATCGCTTTTGTTTGCAAAGCAGTTTGAAACAGGTTAAAAAGCCATGAGATGGAGAAAGACCCTAACCTTAACCCTAACAGTCACTGGCGGTGTTACGCAGTGCACATTAACATACATTGGGTAGTGAAGCATTGTCCTAACACAAAAAAGTGAAGTGTTGTCCTAGCATGAAAAAAAGCCCTGAAGCGTAATTGCAGCACGTATTCTGATTGCACTGAATATCGTGATGGCTGCATGAAAACCCGTGAGATCGGGTTGGTTCCAACCACTCAGCATTCAGCACCAGCAGTATACTAATCACTGCCTGATCATCTGCTCCTGTTTCTTCACTGGTTCAGGACTTACGTCAGATGGCTTTATTTTGCTTGAATGATTCATACGTAGGTAACTGTGTTTTCTAACATAAAACAGGTAAAAGGTCAGGTTCAGGGTCTTTAAAAGTCCTTCAGGAAGCCTGGAGAACTGACTACATTAAAAATACAAGAACATCTGGCTTTCTCAAAGCAAAATATGAAGAAATGAAGGACATCCCAAGACTTTTGCACAGTATTGTACATCCTCAAAACTCAACCCACTCAAACTGCGCCTTCTTTAAGGAGGCACAGACGGGTTGACGTGGTTTAGGACAATGGTTCTCAAACTTTTCAACATTAAGACCCACCAATCAATCACAGCATGTTGCCAAGGCTACACGGCCCAATCAAAAGCCTTTGCAGCCCACTGGTTGAGAAACCAGGGTTTAGGACACAGTATGCTTGACTGTGAGTTATAGAAGTTAACAAAATATCAAAATGGAGCTAAACACTCTAGGCTGACTATTCAGGTAACAGGATCTGCTTCAACCATTTCAAGATCAAAAGTGCTGAACTAGAATTAGTTTTTGTAGCAACAACCATCAAAAATATCAAAAAGATTAGTTCTTTTTTTTTTTACAGAGTAAGGGTGCTTTCACACCCACCTCGTTTGATCTAGATCTAGATCTTTGATTGTTTTCAGGCTTGTCCTGATTAAACCAGCAAGTGTGAAAGTTGCCTCACATCAGAGTCCAGACCAAATATGGCCCAAACAGTGAAGGTGTTCTCGTTCCTGATCAAACTGAACTGTGGTTTGGTTCATTTGCAGTGTGAAAACTCTTTTTTGGATAGTTGGGAGCTATTACAAAAACCAGAAGCAGGCTGTTGATGAAATAGTCCCAAAAGAACACTCACTGGTAGCATGCAGTGAGAACAGTATTTAATTAAACCTTGGATCAAATCAAAAGTCAACTTGAAAATTCACTCATACCTTATTTAACAATAGTTATATTATTAATAGTATACTGACAACAAATTTTATCTGTTCTTTCATTTTCCTCCATTTCAAAAGAAAGACTGACTGCCGAATAGACAACACACCCACATCAGACACGCTACAAACCAGTCAGTGGAGTACATGGAGATACAGCCTCTAACGTGATGATGACCAGACATTTGTGTGTCATGCAAAGTCCTTTTGTGTGTTCGTGAAACTTTTAAATGTGAAACCAAAACCAGATCAAACATTTACAATGTAATGAAAACATGGACCTCAGTTTGGAGCTGGTGCCGAATACTCAGGTGTAATACTCTGTTGACCAATATGTACTGAAGAATGTTTCCTTCACTCCCTTTCCTGCATGCCCTCTGTCAGATAAGTGTCTGAACACACTTATCTGACAGACACCTAATAAGCCTGCTGGTATAATCAGAACTACCACTACCAGACATCACAGCAGCTTCTTTCCACAAGCCATTACATTCCTGAACTCAGAGCCTGCACCTAACATCAGGGGTCTGAACAGGGTCTGACCTCATACTGAAACTACTACAAAATGCACGTAATACCTTCAGTGATCCTAAATCCACTGCACTGACACGTTTTTAATAAAAACTGCTGCAAAAACTTGCTGCTAAAAATTCCTAAAACTGCTCTACCTCAGAAACACACTCTTATTTGCACTCCCTGCCTGTTTTGTATTTTGATGCTGCAATATAATGTTGCAGCAGTTTTTGTCTCTGCACCAGGTGACCTGGTCTATGTACACTATTGAAGCTTGAATTTTGGTGCTGCTGAGAACTGCAGTGCTTTTCTGGTATTTACACTGTGACGAATGTCTTCCCACCTGAAACCGTCTGTGACAGCTTCACCTCAGGCTCATACTAGTCCTTCAAAGAAAAGTCTCTTTCTTAGATGCTTACCACAACCTGCAGCTCTGAAACAATCGGTTGAACTGCAATATTCCTCTATTAGCAGCCTGATAGAAGTCTAACTTTGGTCAGACTTTTTGGGCAGATGTATTTCAGTGAAAATATTTCAAAAACAATCAAAACATCTACCCAGCTCCAGTAGGCCTGGATGACTGGTGCTCAAACACCTGGTAACTGACAGGTGACTTGAATCAGGTGAGTTTCAGAGTGGAAATCATTAAGCCATGTTGGACAGCAGCAGCCTTTTCTCATTCAAAACTTTCTATCTGGCACCTTCTTCAAGATATCTGACTCCACAGTGCCATGAAACCTCAGTACCACTATCATAATGCTCAGTGTTGAAAATAAAGTCGACATCATCACCTTCATCAACACCATCTCTAATTTGTCCAGCAACTGGACCATGTTCGAACGGTGCAATCTTTACTTTGGTAACTGTTCACTAGAGATGAACTCCCTGATGTTCACTGATAACTAGATCCAGCTTAGTCATCTTTCCAGTTAGGCATTATTAGCATTAATCAGTCCACTCCAAACTTCTACAGAAGTGATCTGTAACTGTATTGCTTAAGGAATACATAAAGTAGTTTAGTTTCATAATGTGGTAATGGGAAGAATTTCAAGGGATTCCATTTCAATTTAGATTTAAATGTAAACACTACAAAAGGAGGACATTGTACGTATAGATCAGTGATTTAACACGACTTAAACTTAACCAGAAAAGGGGAGGGTCTATTGCCAATGTGATGGTTCAGTCAAAAACTGAATTTTGTGTAATATTCCCGTTACCTCAATTGTAGTCAATCACATTCAACATCTGAATTTTGCTTGTCTCATTTTGAACAGTGTAGCAAAGTGTCATATGACAAGTGGATATCTAAAAATGGACAAAATGATGTTGCATTGCTAAAGCTGTCCATAATTGTTGAAGAAAACTGTCATACATTGTGAAAAAACACATAGGCATGTCTACTTCACATGACTTAACTCTCAACCCAGACAAATGTGCGATGATTTCAGTGAGTTTTCATTGCTTTCATGACTACATTACCCTTGTAGTTGCAGCACAAAACTGAAGAAAGACATCTTTGGACATCGACGATGTCTTGGTTGATTGACTGCATCTAAGGTGAGGGGGAACTGTGTAAATTAGATTTTTGGCCTCTTTAAATCTTTCTTTCACATATTACAGATAAATGTCTTAATGATGACTTGGTCAGAAAGACAAGGAAGACTTTTGAAGAGGAGAGGACAGAAAAGGAATTACAAATTCTCCACCAACTCGTCCAGTAGGGGGAGCCATTAGCCGAGACCCATTTTCAGATTGTGTGTGTGTGTGTGTGTGTGTAAGAGTGTGTGTGAGAGAGAGAATACGACAGTGAAAGAGAGAGAATGCCCTCTGCGCAGGAGACTAAGCCGTTTTAGTGGGGTACTATCGTGTTTGTTTATGCCGGTGAAATGGAAGTGTAATTAAATGGGTAACTTACACCATGCTCTCATCGATATCGATCTGGCAATGCTGGCTGTGGCCAGAAGGGGAGAGGGTTTTAGATTCCTCCAGCAATCAGCAGGAGGTTTTTGTGTTTAATGGACACATCTAAAGCTGGTGCATACGATCGCAACAGGGGGACCACCCTGGTGGGTGGCCACAGACTCTACAGACCAAAGATTTTTGCGAAAACATGAAAAACACCCCTCAAAATGTTAGCCTCATATCTTTCCATCATGTTGTGTAGACCATCATTACCCAGATCTGATTAATGAGAGCGGCCCTGCAGTGGTAATGGGCACTGGTGTGTAATTTGAGAAGAGCACACCCTCAATAGGAGGATACAATCATTTATTATTTGTCTGATAGAGCTGACAGCCATGTTGGCAGGTTAGAGGACAAAGAAGGTAAACACAGGCAACTGGAACAATTAGGATTTCTCTTCTCCGCTAGTGTCCAACCCTGGGAGACGATGATAATGGGAGCCAGATGTTAAACTGTCTTTGCAAAATGGTCCCTCCATTTTGTTATGGCCCTAATGATGAATGTTCATTTATACATAGAGCAGAGGCACAGATCTGGCATGAAGTTAGAAACACATAACTGGGTAGCACATGTTACATTTTCAGCTGGTAATGAGTCTCATGTCACTACTGATGGACAAAATAAACTTACACCTTGTTCATGGTAGAAAAAGAACAGAACAGATCAGGTGAAAGTTGTTATAATACAATATAATATAATATGACATCATTTTATGTAATATAATAGTATTTTACACAGTCGTGTATACACATACTGTGTATGTCATACATATTTTCATTTAACAATTAGTATTTTCTGTATTTTCTGTAGTATTTTCAGTATAGGCTGTGTAAATGTTATCTTATATGCTTAACCTTTATTCCAATATTCTATTTCAATATATATAGAGGAAAATAATAGAAAATTCCATATCTAAGCGTGTAAACACTGCATCATTTCACTTATTTTGATGTTTTGTCATTTCCTTTAATATTGTGCTTTAAAGAACAAATTTTTATCTGAAAATTTAGACAGATATTGTCAGCAGTTCATAAAAACTAAGGCAAAGCTGTTCAGTTCAGTACTATTATATATATGTAATTATTATTGTAAGTCTTTATTATTCTGTTAAAATGCCTATTTATTTTTAATGTCATTCGAGTGCAGTCTGTGTATGAATTGAACCGTATTTCACACTGCAGTGTAGTTCATAAGGAGATGTCCTAAAGAGATATTAACTCATAAAAACACGTTCAGCGACAGTTAAGTGCAGAAGTCATCTCAGAGCAAGGTGTCTTCTTTCAGGTGTACAGGCGAGCACTCGAAATGAAACGAGTCTGAAATTCAGAGCCTTTTGACTCGATTTAGCCGAGTCTCATCTTTTTTTTTTTTTTTCTTTTATGATTTTTCCTCATGGGTGATGATTATACCCTTAGTCCAAATGGAGAAATGTCAGGGTCCTAATTGCTGAGCCCCTGTCTTTTTTAACACTTCTTCTGTATTCATGAGGTTGCACCACGTCCTGACAACTATTGGCAGCACTCAAGATGCAAATGACTTAGCCAATGTGCGATGGATTTAGACCTCGTGCTGCAGTAACTGTCGCTCGCTGTAGGACATGCTCTGCCATATCTTATTACCACCAATTCAGACCAGACCAGACATATTTCTCACATCCATGCAAATTGGGATAGTTCATATTTGCAGTCTCTTTTTTTTCTCTCATTTTTGTCAGCCTGTCTGGAGGACCTAGTCACTCTATTTTTCCTTTCTTTCCTTCTTATTTCTTTCCTTTTTTAACTAGGACAAGAGGACGCCATGTCTTCAGGCTAAATTAAAAAAGGTAGTGTCCCCCAGGATAGACTCCAGCAGATTGGTAAAGGATGAATTCTATACCTTTATCAAATCACGAGTGAAGCTCATTTCACTGAGCGATTTAGTCTCTTTAGACTTTTTCGTGGGAGGCTACAGTGGCAGTTATGGCCATTCAAAGTATTTAACGCTCGTTTTTTCTCTTAAACTTTGCATTAAACATTAAAAAAAATTCTTTCTAATGAGTAGTCCTGGTATAATTAGGACCACTCTAACTATACTCTTAGGATCTGTTCAAAGTGAAACTGTCTCTTTATTATTTCACAGGGATTTTGATAATGAGGTACTTTAGGGGATGCCAGTAAATATAATAGTAACTTCTGCATATCATTAAAATGTTACCATTGCTGTAAACGAAGTAATTCAAAGTTTTGATTTGAAATGCTTCAGTCTAGAGAAGCCAAGTTTGCCGTGCTTCAAATGCTTCTTAATGCTTATAAAATCTACACCAAAGACGAGATGGAAGTTTCTCTGAAAGTTACAGTTTAAGGGTGATCCAAAGGTGATCACTCAAAGTGATCCAAACCGTGTTCAAGCACATTTGACCCCCAAAGTCAATTTTGTTTGACTAGTGTGAAAGCTCTGTACCAAGCCTGAACAAGCTGGAGGAGGTGGGCCCTGGCATAGCTCAATTGGAACATCTACTGTGAATGCTATCCATGCCTGAGCACAGAACTTGAACTCGACTGTCTCATTTAACAGTGTGGCAGCAAAGAGTTTGCAGTGTTTGTTGGAAATGTGGGCAGATGAGAGAATACAGGAACAACTGAATACAACTGGATACAAAGAAACACTGTTGTCACTAGTTGAAAATATGAATTCAGCATCTGAAGGGACGGGACACAGTCTGTAAATCTGGCAGGACACCAGAGGAAAAGGATGAAGTGATGTGTGATGTGGTGACGGGGCACAGTTATAAGGCAGTGAGTACAGTATAATGTGAGAACACTATAAAATATCTTCATGGTGTAAGAAAGCATGTGGTGAGTTGTAAGGGAAAATACTCAGTAAAGAAATGCATTTCAGATTTACTTAGATGTAATCATTATTATTATCACAGAGAAGACACATGTGGGCTCACTGGACATTTGAGAGAGTAAAATGGCTATACGTACAGTATTTGTGTTGCAGACACCATGAACCCTGGTTTCTATCATCAACACAGTAAGAATGAGTCTGTAATGATCTCCATGATGTACTGATTTACAATAAACAACTTTAAATGTTATGTTTGTGTCTGAAAGATGAATATTCATATGTCATCAGCCTGATTTCAGTGGAGCTACATACAACAGCATCACCAACAGGTTATGAGAAGAATGTGATTTGGTTCAAATGGGGCTGATTTACCTCTAGCCCTAGCTGTAGATTTACACAGCCTGTGAGTGAAATGTGCTATGATGTAAGGAGTTCAACACCCCTAGATTGGTCTACATAATTTTTATACCCAACTCCACCTTCCTTTAGTCTGCAAAAGTACAATAGAAGTTAAAAAGTACAAATTCAAGTAGAAATTGAAAGTCTGTTAAAGTAAGAATGCTAAATGCATGAAAAGAACCTCTGAAGCTGTTCACAAATGAGACATATGAAATAATACTGCGTTAGTCTGTGTAGTTATTAATGTAGAATTTACGGTCCTAGACAAGATGAATAATTAGGTCAATAATTCCTACGTGAGCCAACTAGCCAGCTAATGGTAATGCTAGCTAATGCGATATGGATTGCAATTTTCTTTAGATACTTTGAGCATTTCCCATTCTTTTTGTCCTCCAAGACCATTATGATGCACTAAAGCACAGCAGGAACAGGCAGAAGAAGACTGACTCTTTTTTCAAATTAAATCATGTAATTGGAGTTAGAATGAGATGAATTTGTTATGCTTAACTTGTTCCCTAATTTGTTTGAGCTTGGTAATTATTATCTAAGCGATAATGGATGGCAGAAAATAATGCAGAAAATAATGCAGAAAATAACGCATGTTGGAGGTGCTAATGTAGTCTCCTTGTATTATTAGGTATGAAAAATATTTTACAGGCACTAAAAAGTCTGAAGTCAATATTTAATAGTCGAACATGCTGGTGAATTTAGTACATTATGATGTAACACTGCATTGTACATTAAAACCTGATATTATTTATTCACTGTTGATGCAAATGAAATACAGAAAAACAAGAAGTTAATTATGATGTGGTATTGTTTCAACCCCCAACTGACAATTAATTGGGTTAGTTTTACTTTGTATATTGCTGGCACACAGAAGCCTTTAAGAATGATTTGAGGGGGCTTTTAAATGTGGTGATTCAGTGCGTGAGCTACTTTCATTACCCCTTTCATTAAATGTTATGACCAGCCGTCACTGCTCATTGCTTTCAAGAAATCAGTGGAATTCTCATTTCAGTCTCAGACATGTGTCAGCTACTATCTGTTTAGCTTTAAAGGCAAAAAGGGGTCAGTTTCTTCTAGTGTCCTGTTCCAAAATTCAATTTAATGTATAAGTTTTAATGTATTTAATGTATTTAAAATTTTAATGTATCTAGGTGTATATCACACTATTATTATTAAATGTTCTCAAGAGAACCCTACATTATCCAACAACAACAATAATAATAATATTTGTTTTGATGTTGTTGTTATTATTGTTATTATTATTATTTCTGTTTGTCAGCATATTGATTTGACAAGTTTTACATTGGATGCCCTTCCTGACGTAACCCTCCTCGTTTACCCGGCCTGTGACCAGCACCAAGAAATACACTGGCTTGTGCGCCTCCAGTGGCTGGGAAAGGGAAACAAAATTGATCCACTGTGGCAACCCCCTAATTGGGAGCAGGTAAAAGAAATATTATTATTATTATTATTATTATTATTATTATTATTATTATTATTATTTGTCTGTAACACAATAAAATGATAACAGAAACTTCTAAATGTTTGAGAACAATTTATAAGCATTCAGGCAGTTCACTGTACTGCCTTTACTATTAAATTGTATTGCTTTGACATGGTCTGAAAAATAGCATTCAAGAGAGCATCACAAAACCTCTTAAATACTTTAAACAACCATATCTGGACTTACTTTCCCAAGCTGGCCCACTAAGACTTAAAGATGTATTGCAGAGCACCATTTAAGACAGTTAAGATGATGTTAACAACATTCTTGCTCTTTTGTAAGCACAGCCATGATCAGAGAGCCAGTGATAAAGACTTCTAAAAGTTGCAGGCACTTCTGTCCATGAGGGACTTTCTCTCTTGCTCTTCACATGCATCGTTTGAAATGATTAGGATCTGTGGCGACGGCACATAATGAAAAATTAATCGCATCAATCTTTCCATTGTTGCCAGAGAAACAGCTCATTTACAGCTGGTCATTCCCCCACCTGCTCAGAGAGCTGGCGACAGCTGAGACCTAGCAATGCTCTGCATGCCAATGACACACACACACACACACACACACACACACACACACACACACACACACACACACTACACTCCTGCTATAGCCATGACATAAATCTTTTAGACAAGCGCTTGACGTTTCTTCTAACCCACCCTGGTAAGGAGCACCTAATTGCAATAACAAAAGTAAGGAGTTGGGGCAAAAAGGGGTAGAGGCAAGAATAGGGGTATGGGACCTGTCCATGCTCCGAGAAGCCTGAAGAGAGGCTCTTAAAAACAGGGATTACAGACTTGGTAGGCAGGAAGGCCACCCAAGTCCAGCCCATCCTATTTTTCACCTAACAATCGCTGCATTCGGTCATTTTGAGGGGTGTCAATACTTTTGGACATATAGTGTATTCTCTGTTTATTTTCCTACCCATTCTGATGCATGAAAATAGAGACATTTAACATGGACCTACTGGTTCTGCTCACATTACAGCACACACAGTATAAATAAACTTGACTTAGTTTATGACTTATTTCTCAGTCTGTGGTCTGAGGACAGAGAAGTACAAGATGTAGGGCAAGCACAAGGAACAAAAAACTAAAAAACTTCTTATAGAAAACCCATTTACAACGAGGTCTGAAGAGAAGACAGCTACAAATGTAACGCAGAATCAAGATAAAAGATTCTTTGACACATAATGCATATATATATTATACAACTATTCCATGTAAGTGTTTGTTACACAAACACTTCATTCTGCTTTATTAGGTACTGATTAGTGATCACCTGAATCAGATCTTGTTTAATGAGGAAAAGTATAAAAACACTGCTGTAATCAACACTTTCCTCTCGCAATGTGACCAGTTGGATGGCAAAACACTACTAGAAGTACGTCAAAATTAATTATTGCTGTTTTGTTTAAGAGTGAACAAGAGATTTGTTTTCTTTGAATTATTCATTTCTCTTATTTTGATGTTTTATCATTTCCTTTATGCTTTAAAGAACAATAGTTTTATTTGGAAAGTAGAGAGAAATATTGAGAAATATTGTCAGCAGTTCTCAAAAACTGAGGCAAAGCTGTTCAGTTCAATACTTGTACCTATAAAATATAAATCCTGAGAAACTGAACATGTTATTTTGCCATAAACCAACATCTGTTTGAATATTCTGCATTTACACAATTATTTACTTGGTTACATAATGGCTTACATTTGCATTTGTAATGAACAAAGGGTATTTGTTCAAACAAAATAAAGCAAAAATTCAAATTTAAATCATAAAATATCTTACACTCTAAAATGTGGTATCCAATATGCATTTAGGATCTGCATTTTTGACAGAATTTCTGTTTCCAGGAGCAATAAAACAAAATATAAGGGATATTTCAAGGTGTTAACATTCCGGGGGACCTAGTAAGGTGCAGCTATCACTCTACTACCAATTTATCCCCGTGACTCATCCCCCAGCTCTCTGGCACTCTGGCTGGTTCCACTGGCCTGGCCCAGTCCACTGCATAGGCCCCAGCTGCCATAGTGCTTGCTAGTTTCTGCTCTTGTGGCTGGAGGAACGTGTTTGATCAGCCATGTGGCAGCAGATGGTGGAGCTTTTGTGCTGTGGTGGCTGTTATTAGCCATGACTCGCATCCATATGTTAGAATAGAAGGGCAGGTGGCCAGAGAGATAAATTTTTTAGTCAGGTATGATATGACTCTATCTGCAGCGAGCACTCTGAGAATAGACTCGGTCTGTGCTCCCGTCCGGCCCATTTCGACAGCTTTATTGGTGTCGTCTTCAAAGAATTCAGTGCGATCTCCAGCTCCAGAGACTTTTAGGAATAGTTCCATTGTAAGCCCATGATTGCCTATTGAAGGCCCATTAGTAAATGTCCCTGAGTTAAGCTGAATCCGATAAGTGTTTGGCTCCGGGATCTGCACAGCACCTTTTGACATTCTAACACTGCCAGGCTCGCCGTTCCTGCCCACATATGCTAAAGAAAACGCTGACATGCATTATGGTCTTGTAGGTGTGCGGAATACAAAGCAAACAACTAATCTATTGAATCTCAGCAGCGCGTCACAAAGAATGTCCAAGAACATACCAGCAAGAGGAGAAAGGCTATTAGCAGGGCTGTTTGGTGGCAGCTCTAAGTGATGTTCAAACTGCCCTGCCCCAACTTAATCAAATTATTTTATTGACATATGTACAGTAGAAAAACACATCTCAATAGAAAAACATGCTGACTGCCCTGTATTGGGCCTCACTCAAAACAGTTAAGCCTGAAACACTACTTTTAATGTCAATGTGAATGGGCCGGGCTAAAGACTGCACATATATAAATATACACTGCTCACAAAAATTAAAGGAACACTTTTTTTATTGGGCCTGGCATGAAATCAATTAAACCTGTCTGAT
>JBBJLR010000037.1:2904783-2920394 GCA_037577145.1 Brachypetersius gabonensis
ACACACACACACACACACACACACACACACACACACACACACACACACACACACACACACACACACACACAGACGCACTCATACACACACTTCAGTCCAGGCTTCTAATGTCATACAGCAGATGAGCAGGAGCGCAGCATGACAAATAGATCGCGATCTAAAGAGAGTCCAGCCAGCGCCGGCTTTGCCCATGGAGCGGCACTGACAGTGCTCATTAGAAAGAAATAATGGTCGGCCTTACGCTCACCGGCCATTATTAATATGCCTTTGCTTGGGGATGTCACAGGTTAACTACTATTTCATTTCACCTTGGACGACCTCCAGGAAAGCACACCTAATAACGCTGTCAGCTCCCCTGCTGACAATAGCAATTTACCGCACCCGCACCTACAGTGACCATAGCGCTGCTTTAAAAACACCCAAGACCTTGAGGGAGTTCTCCTCAAGTGGCACGCGCAGAACACACACACACTCTCGGCTAGAACACACACACACAAGTACACACACCCTGATTTTTCTGCCTTGTCAGCACCTGGGCTCATCTGGGATACAAACGTAAATATGACATTTTCTGGTAAATATTTGTGCGTTCGTTTGCCACGTTATATGGGAATATATGGGAAATATATCAATTATATGTAGCATAACTTTTGCACAGGTCACGTTATGTTTTATTTTGTGTTTTATTTAAGATAAGACACAATACGATATGATACAATACAATAAGATACAATAAGATTAGATACGATTAGATATGGTAAGATAAAACAAGATACGATAAAATAAATAAATGCATACACACTTTTACATTTGGCTTTACAGCTTGGTCTTGTAGGGTTTCAGAACATTTTAGACTAGAAAATATAGAAAAACACACAACATCACAAACTCTCAGACAACGACCCCCAGGCGACAGTGGTCAGGTAAGGGCAGCATTATTGGGATCCCACACTGCAGCAGAAATGATCACAGGGACATACGCAGGGTGAGCGATGCAGGAATAAAGCAGCCACCCTGCAGCAAAGGACAGATAATTGTTCTGCATGGCTCCATGCACACATATCAGACAGACAAAGGGGCTACACAGTCATTGGTAAGATGGAATGAAGATGTACCATGAAGAGACCACACTGGCATACCAGACATCAGTAACATTGGAAAGACTTCCGGTTGCAGTGATAATGTGACAGAACCGCTTTCCAGCTGAAGGACAGATGGATGGATGGATGGATGGATGGATGGATCATTTATGCCAAAAACTCTAATAAAAATGAATTAATAAGAAGTTCACAAGACAAATATTCCCATAGTCATGCACAAAATTTATAAACGAATACATAAATTAATTCATTTGCATTTAATTATATGCATCAAATATGTCAATATCTAGACAAAAACAAAACCCTCACATGACAAACCTGCCCTGCCTCAAATGAAAAAGTGTCAGGCAATATGCAAAAGTATTAAGATTGGAAACATATAATTACGAATATATATATATATATGTATAATTATTCTGACCCATTATTTCGATGGTATCTTTTAACCAGAGACAAAAGAATGAAAACCCAGAGAAGGGCCATAAACTATGAAACTAATTAGACGACGTGCTGAGTTTCTAAGAAAAGCCCTTGAAAATGAGCTAAAACATGTGCAATGTAGTGGAGTCCTTTATATCAGAGAAGTGTGTACGATCCACCCCCCCACTCTGGCTGGAGCAGGAGACTCTGATGAAGGTCATTCATAATGATTAAAATCGAAATGATTTGTAAATGACTCACGGGACCTGGAGTCCAGTGGCACCTTCATACAGGAAATTGCATTACCAGTCAAACGGCGCTGTTGGGGGACTCCCACCACCACCGGCGTCTCTGCAGCCCTTCCCCGCCTGCAGCTACAGGCCTTCAAAAGAACAATCACGCGCACGCGAGGAGAAGCAGCGGCTGATAAATGGTACAGAAGCAGTTTTTATATTGCTGATATGGAATTTTGTGGCTGTGGCGATATATTGTGCCCCAGAGGTTGGAAAAGCATGGATTGATAATTAACACCCAGAGCGATGTTTAGAGGCACGATTTCCCAAGAGAGCGCAAGGGTTAAATGAAATTTGGTGCCATAACAAACAACCATGATGCTGTGAAATATAGGAGCGGTGACATTAACATATATAGTAGGTGTGTGGAGTGAGAGAGAGGAGCGCAGGTCGATTAAGGTGAAGCGGCGAGAGGAATTAAAGTGTCCCAATCATCGCACTCCTATTTCTCCTCGCACGGATTCTCCACAGGTGCTGTGGGTATTCAATCACAGCAGCCAGGCAAAATGATCAGAGGGATAAATATACATTGAAAGGGCCAGTATCCCACTTTTTTTCTCCCTGATGTCCACTTTGGAAAGGAATGTTATTTACTGGAATGCGATTTAAAAATGTGTTCAATATTATAAATGCAAATGTAGAGAATCTCAGTGTGCTCAAAAACTTTTGACTGGTAGCATGTTGGTATGTACACTTTTTGGGCAAAAGTATTGGGACAAAAGTATTGGGACATACCTCTTAATTATTGAATTCAGATGGGCTTTTACTTCTAGTGATGGTCAATCTTAATGCTTCAGCATACCACGACATTCTGGACAACGCCATGATTCCAACTTTGTGGACACAGTTTGTGGAAAAAAAAGATTCTGTTTCAGCATGACTGCACCTCAGTGCACAAAGCAACGTCCATAAAGACATGGTAGGATAATATTTACCAAAAATTCTCTTAGTATTCTTTGCTAATAAATACATTTACAGTATGTTCACCATTTGACTTCCTTTATTCGCCAGAAAATGCCGTATTTTTACTGACCTACAGAAAGCCAGGTGATTAATTATAATTATTAAGTGGATCACAAAACAATTGTTACATATTTAACAAGCAATTAAGTGACAGCCAATGGGATGAAACAGTTAATTAGTGCATTTAAAATAAAAGGACTGTCTAGAAATCTGCGTCACCATACAACCAGCTAATAGGATGCCAAATCTGTGCTGTGTTAAAAATAGGATTTTTGTGCCAAGGTGATTCAAAGCAAAATATGAAGAAATATAGACTTTTGCTCAGTACTGCATAACATCCCAGTAATTTTCCAACCTCTCTTAGAATCTAACAGGCTGTTTTTGTTACTGTGACTTTAGGAAATATTTATGTAAATGATCTCTGTTCTGATTGGCTGCCCTGGGCTGAAATATCCCTTGTAATTTAAATGAGTGCTATAATGAACTGCTTTAGACTGTGACAAATGCTTTCAAAATGGACAGTCTCCGCAGCTTAATTTCCATATCTGGACTGTATGGATAGTAGGGACTGGAGAGTGGACAGTGTGTTTCCGAATTTTTATTTAAAAGGAGTGAGGAAATTAGGTTATCCACCATATGGGCCATATAAAATGCCTTGACATTGTATTGTATTTTTAAATAGATGCACAAACAATATGCCAAGCGCTGCGTAAACTCATAAAGCCAGTGAAATTTCAATTCCATTCATTTTGCGCAGGGGTAATTACATCAGAGCTATGAAATTCAATTTGACAAAATTATCCTTGGTGCCTCGTTGTCAAATCACATTTGAGAGATCAGAACAGCATTATTAGTGTTATTCTCCCTCTGGTGTTTGTGGGACAGATAAATCCTAAAATGAAGGAAACATAAGGTTGACCTTCACCAACCAAAACACCCAAATCAACCAAGACAATCCAGAAAAATTTCATTGACAGATCCACCTGACAGCTTTGGGTTTACTTACTGTACCTCATTTAATCAATATTCAAGTCCCAGAAGTTGTCTTGTAAATACTTCCATCTACTCTAGATGTAGTTGAGAAACTAAGACATGTTTGGACTTTTGCCTCTATAGTTTAAAGTTGGAGCTATGAGGCTGACATTGATAACAAAAATTGTTACTCAAATCCACGGGCGCCGGAAGCAATTTAATGTGTGTGGGGGGGTGTATCTGTCAAGTTGTTTTTTTTTTTGAGAGGTGGTGGGGTGATAGGGGTTGGTGCGCCCGTGCAAAGTCTTGGTTGTTGTCGGGGGGTGGTTGCACGGGTTCAGAGGCCAGGAAACAAAAAGTGTTGGGGGTGGGGGTATGTCCCTCCCTGCTATAATGGGTCTGGTGCCCATGCTCAAATCTGTTTTGGCAGAGATGCGTAGTTTAGGACACAGTGTGTAAAATGAACCAAACTTTTAGACAACAGGGTCTGTTTTCACAAACTGCCTCAGAGGAATTATAATCCATTTTAATGAAACAACTTTCATAAATACAGAGGAACTATGTGTTTTTTCTTGAAATATCGTATATCACTCTGTAAGCCTTCAGTTTCCCATTGGAAAAGAAATATTTTGTAGTCTATTTGTATACTGTAGAGCAGCAATTCTCAAAGTCCAGACCCTGGTCCAAATCTGGAATGAAATGCAGGTCATTCTGGGCCCAGTCCACACATCATATCAGGAATGCATTGACGCAATACAATTAAGTGTATGTTTCAATAAATTATTAGTTACTGTATGTAAAATATAACATTTTAGATTTTTACACAGCTGCTGGCCTGAGATTAACCGATGCAACTTTGTCAGCCAGCGCACGTATGATGCAACGTTGGCGCACTGCAATTCTCAGACTTCGCAAGTCCGCTAAGGCTAAAGTGCATCCACGTGCAGTTCTGCAAGCACAAGTGAGTACCGGCGTCATTATAAGAGTTTCTGGAAAAATGAGGTGTTATGTCCCATCGCCACTTTATTTGATAAGTCATAAAAGCAATTAAAGTAATCAAGGTTGTTGTTAAAAAAAAAATACAGTGCATATTACACTTTACTGTCAAAAGTGAGAGTGGATTAGGTTCACAAGCAAACAATTTTAGGCTATCAGCTCCATTTCCTTTGATTGAATGTTGTAAGCAAATTTAATAAAAGGGATTTGCTTATCACTTGTCATCCCGGACCTTTGACCTTATCTTAAAATGAGATTTGGACCTTTGAATACAAAGTTTGAGAACCCCCGCACTAGACGGTCAGTGGCTTGTTTTGTTGTCACTGAACCACAAAAAAATGAAACAGACCAACAAGAAGTAGATTTTCCTTCCAATTTATTTAGAAAAAATATAAAATTTTATATATTACACTACAAAAGACATTTACACAAACATAACACACTTACAGTAAAAGGGAGTAGACAATCACCACAACACCTATTTTTCTGTGCTTTTACCTTTTTTGTTATTGAAACAATTATGATTCTACTCTCAGCGGCTGTGGCTCATGAGATTCCGAAAAACATGATTCTGAGAAAAACGCATTTTACCACATTACATCTCCACACCAGGCATATATTTGCATTAATACATCTGTGGTTTCTGATCCACGTCAAAAAAAGAAAAAGAAAAAATCTGCAAATCTGTTTATCTCTTCCATGCCAGTGTTTCCCAGTGAAGTCCCAGGAGGCCTCATTTGTTCTTTAAAGTCCTGGGCCTGTTTTATTGTACAACGGATCTCTACACCTTATTCAACCGATCGACTGACGGGGTATTTTTGGGTCGCCTGAACTTCAACTGCTCTAAAAAAATAAATGTTATTCATGTTTGGCTGTAATAAAGCCGTGCCGTTACTGAATCCGCACCCCATGTACGGTATGTAGTGGCCCCTTTTCAACAAATCTCTCTTGCTTGTAATATTCTAAAACATTCTCCTAGTCTAAAACATACATACTGCTTAAAGGACCTTCATTTCAGTGCATTTTCCTGTTCTTTAAAAATATTCAGTCAAATATAGGAGGCAATAGGCAGGTTCTGAAGCATGTGGGCAGGTTCTACTGTAAGCATCTTTGTAGAACACTTTCCATTTGTCTAGTCAACGGAGAAATACATGAACCTTATTGTTTGTTTTAATCCACTGAGAGATACAGATCCAGCACACAGAGGCTGAGGACTGCTCAGCTATTCATGTCATTCATGTAATTTCTGTCCATTTTTGAAATTGGAGACGATTTTCCTACTACTGAAGTGATGGTGGTGCCCACAGGAATTAAGAATTCACTGCAGGGGTTCAAATAAATTCACAATCTGAAGCACACACATCAACACTAAGAAACATTCTGTGCTCTTAAGAGCCTGGTTTGAGTCTATAATGTTAAAACCAATTAATTTTATAGCAGTACCGAAGAAAACAAATACTTTTCTATCAGTAAACTCAAACAGAACGAAGAGTGTTGAAGGCGTGTGCTTCTGATTGCCTTTTTACTTTGCTATTACTTCTAATTAGAGCTGTGCTAATATTACATCGAACAACCAAATAGGTTAGGGCTGTAATGATGCATCAAAATATTGTGATATCGCAATGTAAAACTTGACAATATGCATCATGGACATGTAACAATGCATTGTGGAGTTTGAATTGTATCCAGCATGATATTTGAAGTATCTGCATTAGCGTGAAACCAAAGCCAGTCAACAATCCAATATGTCCAGCACATATACATATTTAGATAACTCCTGAACAAGGTCATTCAAGTTTCCGTATGAATATGGTGAGATAATTTGGCATTGCTTTCAGTCTTATTTTGTTGAATTTATCACGTGTATAGAACCACAAGCCCTGAATCATCTATCAAACAAAACCAGACTGTTTTGTTACACCCCTAAGATCAGTCCAGTTGTAATGTTTTTTTATGGAAATAATGAATTAATGAAAAAACAAAGGACATTTTCCACTACACAGAGCACTGGATGGAACCACTGGTGACAGAAAAGTGTGCTTTTTCCACTGGTTTATACTGAAAGTACCAAAAGATCCAAGAGGCATGGATTAAAGCAAAAAAAAAAAAATCATCTGACGGAAGAGATGACGGGGTGGGGGGGTGGGGGGGGTTGTTGAGCAGTGTATTTTAGGTGAACGTACTAAACCGAATCAATTCCTCAAGTGATTTGGTTCAGTACGTTCACTTAAAAGATCGCAAACGACACAACACTACTTCCCACTGCCAGTCCTCTGTTAACAGCAAGAAAA
The DNA here is from genome assembly GCA_037577145.1 of Brachypetersius gabonensis. Classification (NCBI taxonomy): domain Eukaryota; kingdom Metazoa; phylum Chordata; class Actinopteri; order Characiformes; family Alestidae; genus Brachypetersius; species Brachypetersius gabonensis. The sequence goes on from JBBJLR010000037.1 coordinate 2,911,819, forward strand.
CAGACTCCAAAACTGCTGTTATTTATTTACTTTTTAACGGAGCATAATCTCTCGCAGCACTCGCAACACCGAAGCCACTGTCACTTCTTTATCTATTTACGCGAGGGTTTTCTCCACTGTTTTCCGACCTGTTTTAGCTACTATTAGCGAATTAGACCCTTCATGACACACTACTGACTTCCAATCTTAGAACTTCTATTATTATTATTATTATTGTTATTATTTTTACTATTATTGGATGCGCCAGGCAACAAGAAGCCCTTTTGCAGATCTCATTTTTGTTTTGGGACATTAAAAGCCTTTGAGACTGATGTGGCACTAAATGCTGGGGAATTATTTTCTCTTACTATGAAGTCTGGCATCTTAAACAAGTGTCGAGAAACAGCTCGCAGCCAGTAGGCTACTCCGCAGCCGTCAGTGTTTAAGAGAACTGCCAAAACCATAATGTTCAGCTTTAATTTTTAGGAAAAGTGCTGAAGCTTGTTCAGCTCCACCCCTCACTCCCCATTTTTCTTCCTTCGGATCTGCATTAATCTCATTATTAACCTTTAATGCCCTCAGTTAATGGACATCCGTCATAGCAACGGAGAACTTTAATCCATGCCAAGGGGCCTTCAATGGTGTGCTATTGTTTTTATCAACACTCAACAAGTGAACCCTTTTGAAGGCGAACATGAAGTCATCACATCAACGGAATCTAAACTAGATGATGTAAACTGGCATGTTTGACGTGGTCACTGTCATTATAACGTTGACAATTGTTTTCAACCGCAGCTGAAGCTAGTTTTATTAGCATAATTGTTATTAGCATTGATGCTAGCCAATGCAGAGTTTTTGCTCATATTTTTGAACCCAACCGAGAAAAATATAAGCTTTGTGTGATTCTACACATGATTCCACATGACAGTAGACCTTTGTGGGAGTACATTGAGCACAGAAGGACAAACTAACTTATACTGGTATATGTTAACATAGTGCTAAACTAGGACTAAGCAAGTAAATCAGAAGCTGTACATATAAAAAAATCATGAATCATGAGCTATGGTTATTTTGGCAGTTCATGTGTCTCAAGCAGGTGGAAAATGAACTAGAATGGTTCTTGCTTGGGTCATTTCTTTTTTTTTTTGGTAATGTGCAATGGAAAAACTCCTAGAATGGTCATAACTGGCAGAGAGAGACAACAAGTTGCAAACAATTCAGTTTAAATCTGAAAACACATTCAGTAGAAAACAACAGGACGTGAACGTAGCGCCCTCACAGAACCATGGTGCTGATTAAAGGAAAACAACCAAGACAGCACTGGACTGAACTCCACGCAATAGTCTTCAGTTTGTTCTTCCACCCAAACAATGCAGCATGTTTGCAACAAACAATCTGCAGTCGAGCTCCACAAGTAATTTCAGGTAATGTTGCACAAAGAGGCAACGGCAGAATTGAGGAGTCAAACATCACATGATCCTAATTCCCCAAAAAATAAATACTGCATCACAAGCTACTGTTTATAAGGTGCAAATTAGATAGAAAAAATAACTCTGTTTTGCTGTGTAATGAGTTGTGGGAGGATTTGCGGTATAAACACCAATCGAGGAACTCTTACAGCATCCTGCCATTTGTCTTAACCTGGTAAGTCTGCTAATTAGTCAACTAAAGGGCTCACAGCACTAAATAAATGGAAGCACTGAGAAGCAATGTGAGATTAAACAAACAAAGCTGCGAGTGCCTGCACTGTTTATAATACAAGTGAAACTTCTTGAAGAAGAAAAGACCACCTTTTCACTATTTATAACACCAAACATGATCTAGGAATGACTTCTCATAGTGAGTCCCATATGAAGGCAGTATTGGCTCAGACATTCAGGAACCCTGTGATGCTGCTTAATGAGACGGCCAGCTCTGGTTTCAAACTGTGAAGATCCTCTAGAAAAGATCACAAAGTGGATTTTCAGTGCAGAAAGTCCTTATTCGATTCATTCTGGTTTCACAAAACATCAACAAATGCATTCTTTGTATTGTTCAGGGGTTAGTGTTTAAAATGAATCCTGTTTTAATTGAAATTCCTAACATTGTGCCTCCACTTTACAGCATTAACTTACAGAATTAAAATACTGGGCAAGTTGCCCTTTAACTGACATTCAGAAAGAGTATGGTTTTTGAACAAACGACTCATTTAATTAAAAAATATGTGTCATATTACTGTGTTTGTTGGATTTGGGACTAATTAACTTTTGAGTTACAAAATCCTTTTCTTCCTCTTCCAAACTTCTGGACACAATATACTAAATATAAATGAATAAGAATTAATGTCACACAATCACCTGCAGAATCCAAACATCAAGTGCTGTTAAAGGAGCAGCTGTAAACCAATTACAGAAAAGCACTATAAGCCTTCTTTTCCATGATGGATGTACTGTACACTGTCTACTTATGTCCTCTAGCTAAAAGTATATGAACCCCACATGAACATGGATGGATTTATTTCTCTTTGTTTTATCTAACTATACACTATTTACAAAAACAATTTCAACAATGAACAAAATACAGTTTTGTTTTTGAAGCATCATACTTCTTATGTACCCCCACCCCCTCAGCTTAAGACACATAATGTTGTGCAAAATGAAAACCTGTACATACGCATCCATTGCTTTTTCCACTTATTAAAGAAAAAAATGAAAACAGTATCGAGCTCGAAATCTAATATTGCTTTGTAATACACGTCCGCTTCTTCCTTCAACCAAAAGATATGGTTTTCAATCTTACTGCATGGCCTTCGCTCCGAGTGATGTTTTTGAGGAATCCAGCTTAGGTAGACTGAAGGTTCTGTTGTATTTCCGGAGGTAATAACATTGTTGCATGAGGTTTTGAAAAAGTGCTATACATTCGGCCCAGAGACTCCTGACATTGGTCCTGGTCAGTGGTCCTGCCTGGAGATGTGCCACACTTTTCCAAATTTTACACTTCCGACGAGTCCAATTCGGTCCTTCTGCAAGCCATCGAAGCTGTCAGTTCGCTGAGGAGCTGTGCATAAACGCAGAGAACGTTTTGTACCAGCCATTGTGACATTCCCCTCCTTTGTTGTTCTTGGGTATCAAGTTATTTCTCTTCAATAGTTCCATTCAATAAATAAGTGTCCATGGTAAAAAAGTGCTAGGCTACTATTGTAGGTTCAGCAGGTCTAAGGGTAGCCTCAGACGGGTATGGTGGCGTTCATCAGGTGAACTCGCATCTCCTGGATGCTGTTGAGGATCTTTTTCTGGTGCCCAGCCAGCGTGACTCCAACCCTCCTCAGATCACTGCGGAAGTTAAGAAGATTATTATCTTCAGAGCACAGTCAGAGCATCGCTTTATCTTATTATTGTCTCAAAGGTTGAAATGCAAGTTTTAGAATTAGATTTAGGAATAAAGATTTAGGCATTTATTACAACTTTAGGGAGAATTTACACGTTCCACAAATCTAGCAAACACACATACTGAATCCTTTCAGACCTGCGTGCAGTTTTTAAATAGCACACTATGGGATTATTTTTTGTTTTAATGTGATTGCCACCTGCAGCATCTGTGTTGTACAACTTCTTACCATGAACAAATATTCTGACACATTATTTCTGTACTTTGAAAAAAGATCCGAACCCCCCACCCCCCCGACTTGAAAATACTTATAATAGAAGCCAATGTGCAATTCCATACTTCTATTCAAAGAACCAATTCCCCAATGGCTTCTATTACATTTTGAAGGACAATTCAAGGATATTTTTAATCTAAATATAGAGAAATGCATAATATTTATTCATAGTAAACAGTACAGTCCAGAAACAGCAGATAAAAATATGCTTAATAATATTCCTTTAATGGATGTGAATTTAACCAAATAATTAAAGAAACATATGGTTTATTTGCTTGACATACTATTGGAATGGCCGACCTTAAAACTAGGCTTTTGTCCAGGACTGTTTTGTAGATTATGTTAATATATTATGTATGAAAATCAATTTTTTGTAACCTGTGGACAAAAGCCCAATACGCTGGTAATTGGAAATGTCTGTACACACAATAGTGACTTCAACCCCCAGGTGTGCTTAAAATCCCCAAACTTGTCAGACTAATCAAAACAAAGTCTTGACACAATTAAATGGAGTTTGCATTTTTAATGCGGTTACATTGGCTGGCAATGTATGGCAAACAATACCCGTGACCCCCTTGGCAGTGCATGACAGCAGGGGTACTTACTCCAAGGTCATCTGAGTGACTACTTCCAGTGAAGTGTATCCACTTTCCATGAAAAGCTCGGTGTATCGACCCATTTTTATGGCATCTAACCATTCCCCCACAGAGCTGAACACACAGAGCTCCGTGCTGCCATGCTCCACTAATAAATTGGACACCCTGTGGGAAAGACAAATGGACCGTTGAACAAATGGATGCATACATCTACCAATAGAGTGCTACACAAAGACTAAAGACAGTAAAGATGAAGAAAGCCTTAAATTGATCTTTAAGTCTATTAATAAAGAGTCTGAATTTACAAATTCACATAAAGAAATGGCTCAATGCAGAGTCATGAGTAAAACACATTCACTCAAACACAGCTCAACTGCCAAGTACTAGAATTAGTAAATCTAATCTAGAGTTCAGCTCAGTACTACCCTTTTCATAATATTCGTTATTCTAAGATTATTTTAAGACAAAATCATGATTATGAAATTAGATCTGATTTACAAGATCAATCTAACAATCAGTGGCAATTTAAACCAAAGGTCCAGCTTTTCTAATTGCCACAATCATTAAGCAATTGGCAACGGAGCAGAACTGCAGTGTTAATACGCAACACCCACAAAACAAATTCCCTCGCTCTTAAACAATTTCTTATTAAATGTAACCATAATTTCATAACGCAATCGCAGATAATGGATGATTCCAGCACGTACGAAATACAGAGCGATTCACAGTGCAGAAAATATATTTGATACCATGTAATCACCATAATTGGAAGTCATTTGTACGCTGTCACTTCCGCTTAGCTCAACATTAAATCATGAAATACCAGAGCTTATTTGTTTCAAGTGTCATTAAATCTTGATTTTGCGTGACAGCCGTGCAGCGAGGGCTGTTAACACCGAGTTATCAGCGTTTCGCAGACATGACACAGTTTTTACGCTCACGGTCCGGGACGATAAAACACCATAAATAACAACAAAATCTGCTTTTACTTTAAAGGGAGTTACACTTAAGCTAATCAAATGGACACAACAGAGAAGAAGGAGATACAGAAGCAGAGAAAAGGAGAGCACACAGGTGGACTGAAATGAGAAAATGAAAAACACATACAAACACATACACATAAATAATTCTGTTACATAAAACAGTGAAGTAATGGCTAATGCTCTGGTACCTGTTGGAGGGGTTGACGAGGCTTTTTAAACTGCTGGGGTTGCGGATGAGTTTGTCCAGTAAGCTCACTATCTCCTCAAACTTGGGCCGGCTGTTCCGGTCCTTCTGCCAGCAGTCCATCATGAGGTGGTACAGAGCTGTGGGGCAGTCCATGGGGCCTGGCAGCCTGTAGCTCTCCTCTACCGCCTTTATCACCTGATACACACAGCAAACACGCAATATAATACACACAATAAACTCCAAACTACCATAGGATTGCTAGGAGTATATCAGAGTACATATGAGAGTGATAGTAGCCTAGAGGGTGAAACACTTGCCTGAGAACCCGATGACCACAAAGTCACAGGTTCAAACCCTCACTTTCTACCATTGTGTCCTTAAGCAAGACACTTCACACTCAGTGTCTCCAGGGGTCTGTCCCTGTAACTGATGATTGTAAGTCGCTCTGGATAAGAGCGTCAGCCAAATGCTCCCTTTACCCTCTAGTATGTAAGCTTGTTTATGCCGAGCTTGCAGGAGTCTAGGGGTCTCCCCAGTCAAATTAGATATTTTATTTCTAACATCAAATGAGTGTCCAATCTTGACAGGAAACACTCTTAAATATGGCATTTGGTGCACACCCTTATTTATATTTAGATATGGAAAAAAATGAAATGTAAAATGTATAAAATGTGCCATATACTTTTGCACACTCTATTTGTGTCATATTTTATCCCAATATGTCAAATTTGGCACATAAACAGTAACTGTTCATTCAAGTGTGGTCTCTGTGGAGGTTTAATATTCACTTAGGAACTCAATAAAACATTTGATCAAACCTTAACACGATTGTGTACATTGCTAGATAGACCTTTTATATGGTAGATTAACAATTTGTTTCCAAGGAAAGTACCAGATGTTTACAGTAAAGCAATTTATGACACACCATTGTCTCAAAGGCTTAGCCTGAACAATGAAAATGTGGTGCAATCGACCTTTTGTACAGCACAGCATAGAGCTCCCTACAATTGGTATCTTTTTAAATTCACAGCATTGTGGCAACTGGTAAAAAAAACCTGCAAGTTGTAGATGATCTGCCTAAGAATAAGTCAATTGAATTTAGTGACTGCTAGATTATAACAATTGTAGATATTTTTATGATATAAAACTACAAAGATATTAATCCAGTAAAAGAAACAACGTATTAGGCCTTGTGTTGGTCACACCAGAGTACATTGGGAGCTCTTTTGTCACGCCCCGTGTTTATTTATGGTTTCAGGAGACTTTCAGGAGACGAGAATTAACTACTGCATGAGGCGCGAATGCCGACCTAACATCTCTCTCTCCCTCCCTCTCCCTCAGCCTCTAACAACCCCCCCTCACTCCCACACTCCCAGAAAAAAGAGAAAGCCAACACAAGAGCAGCTCAGAAACCAATCCCCGACGGCAGTCTCGCAGAGAGAAAAAAGCAGAGAGCGAGAGAGAAAGACAGCGAGAGAGAAACATAGAGGGAGAGAGAGAGAGTGAGAAAGAGTCTGCTCTAGCAGAGCGAGGAGAGATCTGAGGCAGCCCTCATGAAGGCATTAAATAAAACATCAAATAACTTTCTCTTTCCCAAGTGTGTGTGAAACAGATTAATGATGGAGAGGAGAGGGGGGATCTAAGGCTGGAATGAAGCCGTCACAGGCAGGCTAGCAGGGGGGAAAAAGGTCAGTGCTGCTTGATAAAAACATGACTGGAAATTGCACCTCCTTCAGGGACACACTGAGAAAACTTCAGCTTCGCATCCTCCTTTTCAGTTTTCTCGCACACACACACTCACACACACACTCACACACACACACGCGTGCGCAACCACTCGCACTGACATATGACATGAACATCCACATAAAAGATAAAACAAAACCAGAGGCGATGCAGAACAGCGCAACATCCAATTGACTCTAAATGACACTGTATGCAATGAAAAAAGAGGAAGAAAGCTGATCATCTGAAGACCAATTAAAGACGGGGTCCTGTAAACAGCTTTGTAGCTCCATGGTGTTTGATGCCGTAGACTAATATACTGATACCCAGCAGAACCGTCAGCGCCAAATGATATTCTACCAGCTACACATTTAAAAGACTGGAGCTGCATCTCTTCCAGCAAAGTTCACCAAGTTCACTGCAGTCAAAACTCCAGCTTTTGCTTTAGTCGGATTCTTACTTTATTTTCTCCCCTGCCTCACTCATTCCACTCCTCATAAACACACTGCTTCTTACTCACTGGCTCCCCAGACAGCAGCAATATGATGACATGTATTACAATACACTACATCACAATTCAATATCATGGGTCTCATCCATGGATGGATGGATGGAAGGACAGACGGACGGACGTGTAAGAACAGCACAGCATAGAAAGCTTGTTCTGACTAAAAGGTATTATGTAGCAGTGTTTGATAAATAACTTTCTTATAGTTGGATTTAACCCTTATTTTGAACACCTGATTGTTTTCTTATAGCATATTCATTTTAGGTTTTAAATCAAATGTTAGTTATTGTTATAATAATCATTATAATACTAGTTATAATGATGACTAGTATTGTCACTGCATGGCAACCAGTGTCATCCTGTCAGGTCTTATTCAGCAAATCGGGTGTTGATCATCGGGTGTATTTTTGTTTTAGGTAGTTTGAAGATGTCACAAAGGGTTCATTAAGTTTAGTCAAAACAGACATAAAATTATATGACAGTGACATCTCCAGCTGATTTGATGTCAGTACCATTTTAAAAGCGTTTTTAAAGTGTGGACTGGCTTTTTGGCTGGTGTATTTTTGATCTGTTCTTCAGGATATCATGATGCATTTTGTGTAGCATTATTGCACAGTTCTCATCTGCTTTTAATGTGACCTTCATCCACCCTGGGCATGGCCAGTAATGTCAATTTTGCCCAGGATTTGCCCCCATTCCCAATCAGTTTATGGGCTGCTTCATATACAGTGCCTTCCTCTCTCAGCCTTCCAGTAGGAAATCACCATTCACATACTACTCACACACAGCTTTAAAATGGCCAGAGGGAGCAATTACAGCACTGCTGTGCTGGTTGACTCGGAAAGATCAACTAGGACAGTCTCACCCAAAGCCCTCAAAATGTATTCGTAAATATAAGCTCACACTCTGCTTGCAGGTAAAGATATATAGTGTGAAGTTAATCCCACCCATAGCTTAT
>JBBJLR010000037.1:2926217-2940646 GCA_037577145.1 Brachypetersius gabonensis
GTGCAGTATAGTGTTAGTGCAGTGTAAAGTGTCAGTGCAAAGTGTCAGTGCAGTGTAAAGTGTCAGTGCAGTGTAAAGTGTTAGTGCAATGTAAAGTGTCAGTGCAGTGTAAAATGTTAGTGCAGTATAGTGTTAGTGCAGTGTAAAATGTCAGTGCAGTGTAAAGTGTCAGTGCACTGTAAAGTGTCAGTGCAGTGTAAAGTGTTAGTGCAATATAAAGTGTCAGTGCAGTGTAAAATGTTAGTGCAGTATAGTGTTGGTGCAGTGTAAAGTGTCAGTGCAGTGTGAATTGTTGTGTGCTACAGTATTTCACATTGGATAAGGAACAGATGTATTGCACACACAGAAAGAACCACAGTTACTGCGTGTTGAATAGTCTGATGGCACTGAGATAGAAACTTCCAAAAACATGCTGTGACTTAATTTATCACAATAGGAATAAAAATCTCCATACTGCACATCCCTAGTGTAAACTACTATAAGTCATATTAGTATGACATGCAGTGTGTCTTGGCCAGGACTCTTCAGTAATGAGAAGTGTCAGTGATGTAAAGTGGAGGCACTCACTTTCCTCTTTCCTATTCATCTCGAGTGAAGGAGATTTCCAGTCAGAACAAAAAGAATGCTCAAGGAGAGCTGTCATTATGTCACTTTGGCCTGCTTTTGAATGCTGTGGCCAAACCAGAGGACTACACACTCCTGCTGAACTCTGCATGAACTCTAATGTGCCCGTCCCTCTGTGTGTGTGTGTGTGTGTGTGTGTGTGTGTGTGGTGACTTACTGTGGCCGTTGTGGAAGTGCATCTTCTCCTCCTCGGGATCCTGCTTAGCCTTACTGTAGCCACATCGCCTGGGAAAGCAAACAACATTCACTTTTTATTGAACATCTCTGCAAGTCTTGCTTAAGCCCAATTCAAGCTGGGCTGGATTTTCCTGGGGAGGTGTTCCAGTTTCCAAGTTTGTAAAGATGTGTGATTTGAACTCTGTATGAACCCACAGATTGTTCATTCTGACAGCTGGTTACCTAGTGGTTAGGGCATTCACCCTGCGATCGTGGGTTTGAATTCCAAGACTGCTTCGCTCCTCTGAGGTACCCTCGAGCAAAGTACTATCCACACACTGCTCTCCTGGCTGCCCGCTGCTTCACTTGGTGAATGGGTTAAATACAGTGGAAGAATTTCCCACTGTGCTGTGGTGTGTTCAGATATGACAGAAATTTCACATTCTGACAGTAAAAACTGTGGAGTGACTGACCCAGTAATAGCAGTCTGGCTCTAAACCCCTGCATTCTAACGGAATAAATCCATCCAGCCTCTGAACTGCTTATCCTCAGCCAGGGTCACAGGGGTGCTGGAGCTATCCCAGGGAAAGGCAGAGAAACACCCTGGACAGGTCACCAGTCCATTACAGAGCAAATGCACACATGGGGGGGGGGACAATTAGCATCACCTGTTCACCTCACATGCATGTCTTTAAACTATGGGAGGAAACCAGAGTACCTGGAGGAAACCCATGCAGACAAGATGCAACCTCAACTCAGAAAAAAATCTTGGACAACTGCCCTGGCTGGCAATCACCTTCTTACTGAAAGGTACCACTGTTACCCTCTGTGTTAATGGAATAACAAACCCTGCTAACAGTCACAGCAAGGTTGCATTATAGGCATCTGTCCTATAATCTCGTCCTATAATCTCTCTGGGCTATCTGTTGTTATTACGGGGAATTACAGAGATATTTCACCCCTGCAAACTATTCCACCTTTAGTGTTGTTCTGATGCTCAGCATCTGCCTTTTTTCCCTTCCTCTCATTCTCTTTCCCCCTCTCACTTCAATTCTTATTCCTCACTTGTATGGGAGCTGCTAATTGAATCAGCCCAGGAAAGTGAAAGGAGGGTTATTACACAGATTGACAGACAGACTAATCAGCACATTAATGGCTTGTTCTGGGTTTCAGTACAGGCTCTAATGTGCACCACCCCCAACCCCCCCACCCCCCAACCCATACTCAAAGCAGCAAGGCACTGTGTGCAGCACTTGAGTCAGTGTTATGACAACACAGTGATGGCTCCGGACTGGAAGGCTTAAACTGCCAAACCTTGAAAGAAGATTTTTCAAATCTGCTTCAACTGACCCACATCTATCACACTGCCCCACAAGTGCAAGAGCATCTATTTTACATTATTCCTTTCTTAGCGTATGGTAATGTCCACCTTTTGCTTTAACAATAGCATGCAAGTATAACAAAATCTTCAAGGTGATTAACTTAAATGAGCCTCTGATGAGTCGATGGAAACCACCTGAGAGTAGATTAAAGCCACTTGAACACACTTCAGACTTTTAAAAACTCATTTTTTCCCCTAAGAGCTGAAGCCACAAATCTGCTTAAAGAAATAGTGCTGAATCCTGAATACTTCCTCTTCATTATGCTTGACATTTTAGTTTTCATCATTTCAATGTTTGAAAAGTTCAAAAACATCCTTATTTAAATCAGATCAGATCAGATTTTCTATTCAATCTCAGACTGGTGGAGCCACTGTATTTTAATATACTTTCATTTTGTAGGAGAAAAACTGCCTTTTAAAAACCGATTATATATGACTAAATCATATCTATACTATATATGTACAGTATACACTGATATCACAAAATACGGATTCTGTCTATATTAAAATACGCTACAAACTGTAGGGTCAATGTTTAAATTTTCAGTCTTAATAAACAGAAATTGTGATGCAGAAACATGGTTTCGGTCTGTTTACAGTACTGTGTTCTATTTGGTACAATTTAAGAGGTGAAAATTGAACAAAACCATCCAATTAAAAGAAATTATTTTGAACGTCAGTTCAGTAAGTTTACTAATACAAATTTGAATATAATCTGATACTATATTGTGATACATAACATAACATATCATATGTTATCAGCACCAAACAGCACTACACTTATCAAACAGATGTGATGCTTAGACAACAGCCCTCCAGTGTCCCAAGTGTGCAGCATATCGGAATATCAGTCTCCAGCACATATTTCTTTCAGCACAAGGCATTTCCCATTTCACCGCAACAGGGGCCTTTCCCACCTCTGTTTAGGCTGAAGAGAACAGAACGGTGCTGTTTGATTGTTCTCTGGTGGGTATTTTGGGCAGGCATTGAGGGTGTTTCTGTGTATGTGTGTAATCCTGCAGGATTTAGCTGCTTTTCTCTGGCCTCAGGGAGGAGGACACGCTGCTTTGAGCTGACTGAGGCTGGTGAGTCAGAGACTAGCTTAGTGGCGCATTCAGCTCGTCTGCGTTCTGCTTCCACTTTCTAATTGGACCCCTACCCCACCACTGAACCCAAGACATCACACACACTCTGCCCATGCCCTTAACAGAATTTTTCATGGAGCCCCTCCCTGCTAATATCAGCACGAGGTCTAGCTGTGCCAGAATGTCACAGTTTCATCTGTGCTCATACATCTGGAGATCCTGCTTCACCAAACGACGCTCCAATGCTGGGACTCTTGATAGGCAGGAAAAAATAGTGCTAATGTAAACACACCTACTGAGAGACAGCTAGAGATAGAAGCACCGTAAAATACTGAGATGAATTCAATTACATTTGTCTTATTTGGTGTTTTCCACAACAGATGTTGCCACAAAGCAGAAACGTCCACAAAGAGAAGAGCATAGAGAAGAAACTCCCTAAGAGCACGAAGAAGAACCACTGAGGGGAACCAAGCCTCAAAAATGAGACCCACCCATTTTTGTTCAGAAAAACAAAGAAATAAAAAGTATCAAAGCATGATACTCCCACCCAAGTACTTTTTCATAGCAAGTGTTGATGTTGGACAAGCTTTAAAGAACATAGGTAAAAATTTAACCAAATACATGTCAAAAGCATTAAAATCCATCATTCATTGATTCATTGATTCAATCAATCAATCAATCCATCACTTTATAATTATTCTGTATGCATGTTTAAGCTCACACGGTTGGGATAAAGCTGACATTGTGTAATCAAGCTAACTTTAGCCCAGTGATTTTTGACTATAACAGCTCAGTTCAGCTCGCTAAAGTAACATTTTATACCGGAAACCTTTTATAGCAATTCTAAACCATTATCTGCAATTTCTTCATTAGGCTGAATGCAATAGTTGCAAGTATTTTGTGCTGTAAACATGAGTGAAGCAGGGAAAAGCTCAGTTATACCTGAGGAAAAATGAAAGGCTTGCATCAGGCAGAGGACTGAAGTATATGAAAGACTGGCCGGTAAGATCAAGAGGGGGTCCTGCGGGTCTACAGCACTCTGCAACAGCTAAAGCTAAATTTAAAATAATGATATGCATGTAGTGCAGATCACTTTAGTAACGTTTGTAGCTTTATTTTAGCTTCATTTATATTTGGTCGTTTGGTGTCCTGTCAATTTATAATCCATATTTATGGGTTTATATCATTCAAATTTATTATCCATTTAAATCTGAATCTGAAATATCTGAAAATAGGATTGTTTTGTCAACAGTTATGTTCCATTCTGTGTGTGTGTATACAAATAATCAATCTTTGGTGTTTTGAGTTCAGCTGTGACACTCTGACTGGTTGCCACTCAGCTCATTTGCATAAACCTTATGCAGAAGGAGAAGGCAACATTAGCAGGGTGTGTTTCAGTGCTTTTATGATCAAGTTATATCTGTTTATTTTAATGTCACATTATTGCACATGAAAAAGTAAATTATCCAGCACAAACAAAACAAATATTTATATTATTTAATGCTTGTTTGTTTGTTTGGATTTGTTCTAAAAGTGAACTTGTCTATCTGCTGGCAGAAAGTCCTTTAAGACATTAGCGCAGGACTCTATGTTTCATGTTGTTATATGTTCTGAGGGCATTCCTGTAATAGGCAGCGGTATACATAACAAAAAGTTTACACATTCATATCCCAACACAAAACATAGTCCTGTGCAAAAGTCTTGTGGAAACTGAGGTGTGTGTGTGTGTGGCATTTTACTGGTTAAGTTAGGGTACGGGGGGGTTCCCTGGGTCCATAATGGTTAAACAAAACAACAATTAAGTGTGATATAGGTGTTCCGGGAGCAGCTGAGCTGGTCTTGTCAGCAGCAGTGTGGACCCCAGATCCCTGACAGGCTCTTTAACAGTCACTGCTCTGTGTGGTGCTACTGCTCTGGACAGGCTGCCATAACAGCCTCACAATTGCAACCTTGTAGTTCCTTCAGGAGGGCAAAAAAGGCTATTAACAACTCTGATAGTTTCCAGCGCCGGTGTGGGTTTCCCAGCTGCCCCCGGGACATTAAAGGTCGCAGGGGTGTCAAGGCTGGGGTCAAAGTGATACAGTGATACAGCTTTAAGAGTAATTGCTTCAAAGCGTCCCGTCCTTCAGGTGCTATAACTGCACCTGCTTAAACAATTGGGCCTCCCTGGCTGCGGCTGGTAGGCTTATTGGAAATTCCGCCCAGTCCTGGTCGCTTTGGTGGATCTTCCTCCAGCGCCAGGCGTAAATCTCACCCGGAACTTGACAGTGTCAAATTAAAGGCTGTGGTGTGGTTCAAGGATGGAGGCTGAGAAAATAAGGGCTGCGCTGCCACAGACGGCTGAGGCGAGACAAGCAGGTTGTTGAGGACAGACAGGACATGTCCTTCAGACAGAAAATGGAATCTAACAGCATTTTCTTGTCACGGCCTTTTCAGTGACAGAGCATTTCTTAGTGTTAAATCATCCTTGCTTGGGGTGTTGCCTGGGAGGGGGTTCTATTATCAGCAGTATGGGTGTAAGTCTTTGACCTCAGAATTTGATTAAGATTTTTTAACAAATGAGGGGTGAAATCTCAAAAATGACTGAACAATGTACACTGACAGAATCTTTTATTGAAATTGTGGCCAAATGTAATATTATTTATTTGATCTATGTGTAGCTAATTTTAAAGGTCCACACACTATGAATACAACTCATTCTCACAATTTATCAGGCATCAAATAATGTATTGCATATATAGCTGATGATGCCAACACTGATTTTTGAGCCTTTATGTTTGAGTCCTCCCAACTTACACATGGTCTCACTTGACCAATAGTTGTTGTCTGTGGCACTGTTGGCATGGTGACAACCGCGATGATGGATTTGTTGTGTCCCAGCAGCACTTTTTTGTCATAATGATTTGCTTGACTTTGACAGGGTCCTGTGTTGGACTGGCATCATTAAAATGTGTGAAATTCAGTGGTGGAGAGTAATAAAGTTGTTCTTCATGACTGGACTTAAGAACTTTTTAAAGTATCTGCCCTTTAATAAATTTTAGCTTTTTGTTTCACAATAAAATATACCTTTTCCCCCGCTGTGTTCTATAAGATCATGTGAAGTAAAAAATACATTTTCCATCATATCCAAAGAAATATTATGAACTTCTACAAAAAACAATGTCATTCATAATGCACCATCCACTAAATTTCGTACCAAATGTCTGACTGTAGCTAAGAAACTGTAATAAGGCCCAGGTAACTCAGAATATAAGAAAATGCTGCAATGTTGGGCAGGGTATTTTTAAATTAGAGACACAATACCCCATTAGTTTGGAGCGGAGGTGAAACTTTATCTATTTTCTAAATTGAAGAAACATGAGAAGAAATATTGGATCGTTATAAATGTACTCTTGATCCTACTCTTGAGTATATTTCATTTAAAAGGATATACAATCTACCACTCCAGAAAAAATATAAATAGAGCACTTCTTTTGTGTAACTTGATCACCACTGGTACAATGATAAACCTTCATAAAGTTGCTTTTTTCATTTTCTCAAAACATGATGCAACCAAAACAATGTCTGCACTTGTACTTGTTTCTGATCTTTAAGTTGGGGCAGTTGGTGGCCTGGTGGTTAGGGAGTTGCCCCTGTGATCAGTAGGTTATAGTTTTGAATCACAGGACTGCTAGTGAGGTACCCCTGAGCAATGTACTGTACTGTACCCACACACTACTCCCCGGACGCTGTGTTCCTGGTTGCCTGCTGTTTCGCTTGGTGAATGGGTTAAATGCAGAAAAAGTATTTCACATTCACGCTGTGTGGTGTGTTCATGCGTGACTATAAGGGACCACTTTAATGTTAATAAGGACTTGCAAAATGTATTATTTCACTGGCTAACTAGTAACAAAACAAGTTGTTGTGTTCAGGCTCTCTTCCCACAGACACACACTAAAATCGTCACACACCATCTCGCCTTGTACTTTTACCCTCGCTGTAACCAAATCAGTTTTTTTTAACTTAACAAGGTACCTTCATGCTTTTGATGACCAGTGCAGGCACCTTTGTTTTTGGGGACAGGTCTCATTGAGACAATGGCCTGGATAAGTCATTCCGCATGTTGGTCAAACAAACTTTAGCAGACTTCATTTCAGCACAGGCATCTTGCGTGGATATCTTGTTTGGCATTTTCAAGCTTTTTATATTTTGCACAGAACACTGTTTTTGCTCCTGCAGGTTCACTGTTGTTTTTTACCACAACTGTATTTCAGGCAATGTCCTCAAGCAGTCATTGGCTGCCCACAGAGCCAATTGGTGGGTTTATTAGTTGACTAGTATAACCCAAGCTATATCTATATCACACGCATAACTGAACTGACTCAATTGTTTCTCCTAGGCTGGCGATTTCAAGATATTCTTCCCTTTTACAAAGGTAGCTACCAAAACACAGGACGTCTTTTACATATTCCGCTCAGTTTTCTGATCGGAATATCACTCCTCATCATCGCAAGGCCACATGCTGCTCTATTTGGTTCCCAGGACGCAAGCAAGCATCTCCTTTTGAAAGTATTGTGTCTGGGATGCAAAGTGGGGCAGGATGTGGGGGACAGGATATTATCACAGGCTTCTCTTCCTGCTCTGCCTTTGTTACACAGTGATGTCGGAGACAAATCTCATGCCAGAGAAAGAGTGGTGAGGAGTAGCAGGGACCCACACATTTCTCACCACTGAGCTGGATCTAATGAATAGATGCAGGGATGTGGGCACGCCAATAACCCCCTCTGTCAGCCCCCTCGGCCAGCTAATATGCAGGAGCCAAATTGATTTTTGTGTAGAAATCCATTGCCACAGATTATATTCGTTGATTTAAATATATGAGGCGGCCTTAAATAAGAAGTGCAGCGCACGCTAATTACAAGAGCTAAGCTAATCAAAGCCCATCTAGGCAGTGAAAATGAAAACCAGTGGAATGTATCATCCATGTAATAATGTTGCCTTGTTACTTACAGTGATGTAATATCACTGTGAATCTCTGTTCATGCTTTTATGTGGTGAGTAACAGCGCAAAATTGTTGTGACACACAAATAAAACAACTTAAGTAATTTTGGTATCAAATAATTGCATTTTAACAGTAATAGCGATCAGAGCAAAAGGCAATGCATTACATATTGGGATTTTTAACCATAAGGAGAGATATCCAGTCACACTAATAAAATGTAATTATGATATTAGATTATAAATTATATACTTATGAAATCAGTCACTTTTATATTCAATAATATTCTGGTGTTATTTACAATAGTTTCTAATTGTTTCCAGGCGAACACATAAAAATTGTAAAATACTGTACAGGGGGTCCTCGGGTTACGACTGTCTCGACATACTACGTTTTGAGTTTACGATGCTCACTCCCATAAAAACGTGAGTTATTATTGAGACGTAACTTGTAAAGAGTGGACTTCCCAGTAACAACCTCGAGTGTGTGTGTGTGTGTGTGTGTGTGTGTGTGTGTGTGTGTGTGTGTGTGTGTGTGTGTGTGTGTGTGATGCTGCAGACTTGCGCACTGAAGGAGAAAAAGCTGTGTTCTCACCTGCCGCTGAGCAGGAAGCCGGTGACCAGTGCCAGCAGGATGATCCCCACGGTAACCGCCACGGCGATGACAGGCACCTGGCCCTGATCTCTGGAGGCAGACACTGCAGAGACAGGAGACATCAGGAGAAGCACATACTCACAGCTGCACACTCCTCAGCACAGGTTAGCTCTTCTCAGGCGAGCCCTTTTTATTCATTTGCCTAGCTGATGCTCACTGGAAGCCAAGTGGATAACCATGCGCCCAGACAACAATTCCAAAGAATGTATGACTTCAAAGACAAGATCTCTATCATAGTTTGATCTAGTCAAATAAAAAAATTGAGTCAAAAAGTCTAATCCTATCAGGGGCCATTTTTACATCAAATCCCGTGAGGTCAATAAAAAAGGAAAGGAATAGTTTGTGCCTAACCCTTTTTCAAGGGAGCAAATATGGACTATTAACTTTGATTCATGGCCACGTGGCTTTCGGGAATTGTTGTTGTTGTTCATGAACATGGATCATTCTCTTAACATTAGGATTTGCTCAAGCAGGTCATTTTAGGACACAGGTAGATTCATGTTAATGACACTTGAACCACAATGAAGCACAATGAGGATTGCAATGTGGCCGTGGCCTGAATGTGGAATTAAAGAGCTTTTTTACGCTTGGCTCTTTGACTTACAGTAAGGGCTGGTTTCAAATTCGAAGCGTCTGCTGAAGCCACCGTAGCCGGCAGAAGTGCGCGCTCTGATCTGGAAGATGTACGCCGAGGACGACTTCAGTCCATCCGCCACTACCTCCGTCTCCTTCGACTTTATGATGGTGTAACTCGTCTCCTGATCCTTCAGCACAAAGAAACAGAGAGAGAAGAAGAGAGAGGAGGAAAGAAAGAAAGAAAAAAAGAAAGAAGAAAAAAGAAAAACAACAAAGAAAGAATTTGTGCAAGAAAGAAAGAAATCAAGAGAGAATGAAAGAAAACAAGAGAGAGAAGAAAGAAATGAAGAAAGAAAGAAATTGAGTACGAAAGAAATCATGAAAGAAGAAATAAATCAAGATAGAAAGAAATTGAGAAAGTGAGGAATCAAGAAAGAAAGACATCGGAAGATATCGACAGAAAAAAGAAAAAAAAAGAAAAGAAAGAGAGAGGGGTTAGGGGGTTACCGGTCAGGATCACTTTCATGCTGCGGTGGAGAGGCTGTGTGGTAAAGGCTGTGTTCATTAGAGCAGGGGGGCACTTTTCTTGTTTAAAGTGCCTCATATCAGTGTTTCCCAGGCCAGCCACTGCACTGAGGTCGTGCAGGAGCTCAGCCACTTTTTGTGAGATTCTTCCTTTAAATAGTGCGAACAGTGCAGCGGGCCAAAGCCTTGGTGTGAGGGGCAATCCGAGACGAGCACCAGCAGCTTCAGTTTCAGCCTTTTTGTGAGCTTTTGTGGCTAAAGGGGAGACGTCTCTGCACTAGCCACCAGAGTCATACTGCACTAAACACTTCCATTAACACAATGAGGTCAGTGCTCCCTTAATGTCCTCCAGAAAAGAGATCTGATCAAGTCTCTCTTTTTAAAGGCAAATTTTAAGAAAAACCGTCTTCCAGTTAAAAAGAAACGCTCCAACTCTTATGCTTACCAATAAATGAATACAATAGAAATCCTCTTTCTATTTTTTTCCTCCTTTCCTTGATGACCACCTCACTACATAATACTTTCAAGTGAAAAATACACAGAATGTAATGAAAGGTGTGATGCAATAGGAAGAAATGGCAGACAGTGTCATATTTGCCATAAAATTTTATAGTTGACCCAATTAGCTCCTTTTAATTAAAGAGAGACTTATGTCAAACATTGCTGATTGCTAATCATCAAAAAGTTGCATTTGTTTCATGTTTTCTCAAGAAAGGCAAACAGTGGACTGTGAAATATTTCCAATATACCACCTCACGCCACTATATAATACTTTCATACAGTCTTTTTTCCCTGGATTTTTCACTTCTGTCTACACACCATCGCTAGCTGAATTCCCCATCTAGACCAAATCCCCAACATGGTGTTTCATCATCACTAGATTTCCTTCACTTCAAAGTACTACCTGACTTGATGAGCATCTTTAGTCTTTTTTGTTGATGTATCCATTTTTTTTCAGTTTTCTTTCTTTATGCAAATAGAAATCCATTTAAACACTTTAGAAACCCGCATGTTTGCGACCAAGCCATTTATTTACATTTCCAGCATTTAGAAGATTCAAAGCAACTTCCATTCCATACCTACAGGGGTCTCCCTGGAGCAACTTGGGATTATGGGTCTTGTTCAGGAACCCAGTGGTGGGGCCCTGAAGGTAGGATTCAAACCATGATCTCTTGGTCCAGAGGCAAGTATCCTACCCACTAGGCCACCACCCCCAAGAATTATTCCATGAACAGCATCAATGGTGGTAAACTAGAATTCAATTGATGTGTGCAGTGGTTCAGACCTCTTTCTATATGTTGTCTCAATGTCTCAAGTGTGTGTTTCTCTGATCACCTTTTCAAAGTACTTGATCTCGTACTCCAGGATAATGCCATTGGGCCTGTCCGGTTCCTGCCAGGACACGGAGATGCTGTTCTTCGCCGTCTTCCCTTTCTTTACCACTGTGATCGGAGATGGAGCTGAAATGAAGAAAAAAAGCCTTTGTTCGTTGTTCAAGTGAAAAATACACAGGATGTAATGAAAGGTGTGATGCAATCGGAAGAAATGGCAGACAGTGTCATATTTGCCATGAAATGTTAAAGTTGACCCAATTAGCTCCTCTTCATTAAAGAGAGACTTATGTCAAACATAGCTGATTGCTAATGGTCAAAAAGTTGCGTTTGATTCATGTTTTCTCAAGAAAGGCAAATGGTGGAATGTGAAATTTTCCGTTTGAATAGGAAATACAATCGGGTGGGAAGCCTTGACACATAATTTCATCTCAGCTGTTTGATGAGAGATGAAACCGGCTTTGAAAGTGGCTTAGGGGGATGACACAGTTTACTGTTTACACAATCCATTTACCACATATAAGAAAACACAGCGTCTGGTAATAATCTCCCTTTCTTCACAAACCTCTCATCACAGACTAAGGACTGCGTTTGCTATTTCAAGCATGAAATTGTTTTATGCATACACTGGACCATAAGAGAATTAAATCGGCCCGTGTCTGGTTTTACCTGGGCTGTCTGGTCAAGGTGTTAAAACACACCATTCCAAAGTAAATGGAGGACTTTAGTGCTTTTTTATGTGCATTATGATCACACAGGGTTGCGTCGTGGATAAAAGTGTCAATATATGCGTGTATGGTCTCAACTATTGGGTAGTTCAGATAAAATGTACACACATTTCACTCTAGGAGACCTTGGGGACCCCCAGATTGTCCAAATCTTTGCCCAATGTTTTTCATTATAGGCTGAAGCAAAACTCCAGACCATCTGGGGTGTCCCTAAGCACTGATTTAAGTTTGCACTAGGAAACATACTGACTATTCTAAGCTGTACTAACCCTTAAAACCCATGTTGCCAGAAAAAAAGAAAAGCACCGTGTAAGTTTTCTAATAATTTCTCACTTGTAGCTCAGAGAAAGTCTGTTGAAAATGTATGCCTTGAATTTGCTGAAAATTGTTTTCCAAAAAAGTAAAACCTAAACCTGTTGAAACAGACTGTAAGTCAAATATAAATGTAATTGATTTGGTAATTTGCTATGAAACTGTTTATAGTCATTTATCTGGGCAGTAAATCAAAACACAGTAACAGGACAATAAACTCAAAGTGTGATTTGATGTCTGAAGGAAGCCCGGTACTTACTATCCAGTTCCTATTTGATCTAATCTGTACTTCATTAAATCAGCTCAGGAGCTGCTGGTGGGACTGAACAAACCCTTGTGAGGGTTGGAGTGCAGTGAGAAGTCAGGAGCCAAACTTGTATTTAAACAAACTATTCTAATCGTACTGTAATTAAGCAATTAAATAGTACTATAAAACAAATGTCACTTTGACTTTTAAGGGTTACATTTTTCACTGCCTGCTCTCAGCAACCTTTAATTACTGTTCTTTCTGCCTTAACAGAGCCCTATCCTGTGTCTCCACACACAAAAAGTGCCGCCTGTCTGCAAGTGAAATGCCGAAATCTGAGCCAGCTGTGTATTCAGGAGCAGAAGTGTCAGACTGTAACCGTGAGATAAAGAGTATTTAAGCATGTCCAAATGATCCCCGAGGTGCCGATACAGTAGCCCCGCTGCAACAGCATGCCGTTTAGGGCAGCAAAGAAAAGTCTTCTCCCTCCTTCAAAACAAAGAGTAACTGTATCCCCCCTTTTTCTCAGACAAAACTATAATCATTCCTATCTTAAAAGCCTGAAATTGAATACTTGGCAACCCGATCTGCAGGCAAGAAGGGAAAAAAAGCTGCTTTGTGGAGGGTGGCCCTGGCCACTTAAACGGTCTGGCAGCCTGTTAACTGTTTGACTTTCAGTCAAGCTGGAGACACAGTCTCTTTGAGTTATTGATTCTCAATAAGCCTTAAGGCGGGCAAGTGGAATTTTGATCTAGATTTGTGATGACAGAAAACAAAAACATGAGTGGGGGGTCCAAACAAGCAAGAGAGCAGAGCGACAGGGAGCGCCTCGGGATATAGAGGGGAAAATAATCCCAACGCTCAAGCATACAAAAAATTAAAGGAAGAAAAATGAGTGGAACAAAAAAAAAACAAAACAAAGACAGAGATCTGAGATATTTTAGGTGAATGTAATATTATTTAGTTGATATTAATTGCTGAGGTGACTTCACTGGTGTAACTGGAAAACAGAATAGCCATGGTTCAAACTGAAGATCTACCAATGATAAGCCAAAATCTGAGACAGCTGGAACACAATGCGGGAAAAAGTATATATATATTAAACTATATTGGCTGATATAGACTGTTATTTTCAGCCCACCTGAAACAGCTGTACTGGCTGCAACATGTGTATTGATATACACAATGTTAGGCTAATGGTGCTTTTCTACTTCACAATTCTCCTTTGCTTCATAAACCAGCAACTTTTCTTTTAGAGTCAAAACATTCAGTAACAATGTACTGTAATATTTCACTGTAATATTCAGCATACTACAAATATTTATAAACTGAGACAGAATTACACGCCTATTATATATCATGACGATAATATTATTGTGGAGTTTCCACCTCCAGTGAAAAAACATTTGCAATGCCGTTACAAATGCTGTTAGGCTTACATCTATCCAAATATTGGATAAATTAATGCATTCTGAAGGTTTTTGTTGCGTTTTGTAGCTGTGTCTGCCTCCAGAGTGTTTACATGTGGGTTGTCTTTGTGGATAGTCCTGCACTGAATCCCTATTCTTTGTTAAAACTAAGCCACGACATTCTTTAGACTTCCGGCGTGAGGGGCAATCTGTTCCAGATAATCGCAGCAAACAGGATGCAAATGCAGTCAGGACCAGATTGCTTTATTTTAAATCACATGTAAACACAAATATATATTAATATCAGCATGCTAATTGTGACAAGTACGGCAAATAAAGCCTATGCAACAAACAATAATAATGTGTGTTTCTTATGTTAGCATATTTGTGTTTACATGTGATTTAAAATAAAGCAATCTGGT
>JBBJLR010000037.1:3035199-3055732 GCA_037577145.1 Brachypetersius gabonensis
TGTATATAGTTATTTCTATTAAATGATCTGCCTTGAGATATTTCAAAAGTGAAACAATTATAATCTGATTTTTTTTTTGCCTGAGAAATTCATTCTGAATGCTCTACCACTTCCTCAGTCATTACACTTCTGACATTCCTCTTTAATTATACATTTGTAAAGTAGCAGCATAACAAAATTGGGTTTCATATGACTGGAAACTCTTCAGCCTTTAAATGGAGGTGTATACATTACATACATTTGCAGTGTGTTAAAGAGTAATCTGCATAAAGTGATGATGAAAAGAGCTCATAAAGTACAGCTGAAAGGCGGTGTGCAGGTTGAGTAAACAGGGTGGGTTTTTTAAAGCTATGACTAACCTACTTCCTGTTTGACCTAATCTCGGAGGAATTGAGGCCCCCTTTGAAAAATGGCATCTGCGCATTTTGTGCACACTCTTGATCTTGCAGGCGACCGGACTGAGCCAACAAACAGGAACTTTCTGAGCATGATGCATATTCATCTAGAAAGCCATGGTTTCCAATAACAGATGATGTATGTGTTCATATCATTTCCCATAATCCCATGAGAAGCTTCCTTTTTTTTCCCTATTGCTTTTTTTTTTTCTTTTTGGAGTCCGACTAGAGCACGGCTCTCGATTCATACTCCTCCAAGACACATCAGCGCTTCTGTTTTGTCTGCAACACACAAAACCGTCTGTTGAGCCATCTGGGATTTTCCCTTTCCTCCTTTGTCTTTCCTCTTCTCTCCCTCTCTCTCTGGTTTCCTCCCTCTTTCTCTTGCTGCCATTTCTCTGAACTGCAGTGGATCCTCCTTGAAGCTCAAAACAGTATGCTTTAAAGAAAGGATGGGGGGTAAAAAAAAAACTGGGAGGGAAAAAGAAACACTAGCCACGCGTGTAATTGATTGGTATTCAGAGCAAAGAGCAACGAGCAGCCGAGTGACTTTGATCCATAACTTTGGAGTGATCGTAAAAAAAATAAATATTCCACAATGAGCTGCTGCAGGAATGATAAGCGGCACCGCAGAGTCTCAGCACAGTTACAGTGAATTAGAAAGACGCACAGACTCGAAAGGTCAAATGACTATGGGCAGTCGCAGACGATAACCACACTGAATCATATCAGCAGCCAAATAAAAGCCGGACAGTTTAATATGAGCTCTGAAAACAGGGGTTTGCTGGAATTTAAAACACAAGCACAGCCAGATAATGTCACCCTGACTTTCTTTCTAACATCTCCTCCAAGAAGAAAAGTCTGAGATACATTCTTAAAGGGGATTATCTTTCTGTGTAATTCAGTTGTCAAGGGCATTCATTAGTGGTTTGCTGTCAAATGGGAGGGAAACTTGAAATCTGAAATTATTACACTTGTGCTGAATGGAACCTGGTTTAACAACATCTACAGTGTAAATATAGGAATATAGACAATTGTAGTCATTAAATTTTGTGGTCTACTGGTTAGGGAGTTGCATCTGCGATCAGAAGGATGTGGATTTGAATCCTAGGACTGCTAGTGGCACCACTGAGGTACCCCTGAACAAGGTGTCATCCCCATAATCTGCTCCGCGGGTCCCCACTGTTGGTGGCAGCCCACTACTTCACTCAGTGAAGGGATTAAATGCAGAGAAAGATTTATACATTGTTCACACTGTGTGCTGTGGTATGTTTATGCAAGATTATAAAGAGCCACTTTACTTCAAATTTACAATCCAACACTTCATCCTGATTTTTTTTTAATAATAATACAAAATAAGCCTTAGATAAGCATTCGTCCAACAGTAAGTTGGCTTATTGTATTTCAGCCAAAACTTAATTGGTGTTTACTAAACTGGTGACCGGAACCTTCCATTACTTAGATACAATAATCTCATTGCTTCAGTGCAAAACTAAGGAAGTAAATTTCAGAGTTCAAACATGTCTCCACTGCTTGGCTACATTTGGTGTGAGGTAAAGTTTGACACAGCTATTGCTTGAAAGTGACAAAAGAAAGTTACTGGTAAAATGTGCACCAAATCTTTGTATAGGAAACAAAATACCTAATGACAACCACGGTCCTATTGACAACCTATTGACCATTTCCGCCAAGACCTGACAGAGTGATGATCCTTCTGGACAGGGGCTGCCCAGAGGTTGCATTAAGGTGTTATAACTAATGCATGCACACTATAGCTTAGTTACATTTACGTGTCATTAAGCCTGTTACTGCCTTTCACAGAGTATCGCTGCTATTGATGAAAACTGTCTTGAAGTAAAAGGGGTATTTAAGAACCAGGACCATAAAAATCAGTTAATTGCTAGTCCTTTATTTTACACATAATGTCTCTAACCATGACACATTATTTAACCCATAGAACATTAGCAGTACCGTTCCATGCTGGCAGCGCAACAAATGGTAAACCATCAACATACAGCAAAACTACCCCTTATATGAGTTCCCCCAGTTTGTGTTGATGCTCAAGGTGTCAGACATCATGCTGAGATTTGTTTCGTATTCATGATATGTAGAACCAAAGTTATTGTACTTTTTAAAGATGTAATAATAACCGATACTGGGGTTTTAAAAAGGCCGTCAGATGCAAATGCCCGTAAAGATGAAAAATGGCCAAATTTGTTTTGTTTTAGGCCTTTGAATCAAGCGGAAGAAACGCTCAGAATGTTCTGCATAGTCTCTGTCCACAAGTGGGTGTAGACGGCAAACACTGGTTTTAGAGTGTTTTACACCATTTTCATTTGTTGAAACTAAAACGCTCTAAGGGCTAATAAAATAAGGGACCCCTGGCCCTTGGGAGTCCCCACTTTGTGAACCATGGCCCCATGAAACCATTCAATGGATGGTTCTTTAAAGAATGACTTTTGTGGTTAGATGTATGAGTATGAAAAATCTTTCACACACTCTTAGGTTTAAAGAGCATCTCCATACCCCATTCTAGAACAATGTTTTATCTAGGACCTTTTATCTCAATCCAAGACTTAACAACCTGCATTTTTAAGAGTGGTGAGGAGCTAACAAGGCAAGTTAGGAGTGTCAAACAAAGATATGCCATGTTTGTTAATGGACCTCCATTTATTAGCTTCAGATATGTGTCCGCTAGCCTGCTGGATTGATTTGGTCTGCTGGATGTTGTGCTGTTGTGCAGCAACTGTTCTAGCATCCAGTCATCTAGATGGATGTGACCATTCATTTTGCACCCCAGAGACAGCGGTCAGTATGCAGATGACACTCAGGCTGCTTGCTTCTCTCACCGCGAGCCAGATGTGACGAGGTCAGCCGCGGCCTTGTGCTCCGACTGCAGGGGTTAATGATGACTGATGTCCAATAGCTTAAAGAGCCATTCGGCCTGTCGTGTCCCCCCCACAAACACCCGGACCCCCCTTAGTCAGCGCCGGGTTCACAAGCAATTACGCTCAACGTACTAATAGCAGTGATCATTTCACATTGGAAAGCCCATAATTCCTGCTTTTGGTGGTCTGTGAAGAAGGATGGCTAAGATCCTCTAATATTTCAGCTCAATGATTCCTGGCTGCAAGTGCAAATGAGGGGAAATCAAGCAGCCCCACACATTATTAACATACATTTGCCTTGCCTGACTGCTGCGCCAGCGCGTCTGTCTGGAGGCAATTAAAGCACTTAACGCCTGATATTCCACACTCTAAACCCTCACTGGCTGATCTCTTAATATACCCGACTGCTTTTTCAGACATCTGCTATTGCCTTTCAAGAGCTTCATTCCAAAAATCATGTCTGTAACAATTGTGAATGTAACAATTTTCTGAAATGAACAATAGGTGAAAAATGTTGAAGACGTGGTCATATGTGGTCTATAGCATGAATATAAACCTACTAACAGCAATGTATATCATGAAAGAAAAAAGAAACAGGAACAGTAATATTGGAATTAAATCCTTCATGACTAAACAAACACACTAAAGTACATGCAGCTCTGGGAAAAAACAGAGAGCACAGCAATTCATTTTTTAAATCAGCATTTTAAATCAGTATGACAATCATTCCATGCCAGTGTCTGTTAAATTCCTACACAAGCACCTCATTCTGCTTTATGAGGTACTGATTACTGACCCCCTGAAACCTTATTTAATGAGGAAAAGTATAAAAACCCTGCTGTAATCAACACTCTCCTCTCACAATGAGACCAGTTGGATGGTAAAACACTTCTAGATGTTTGTCATTTTTTAAGAGGAAACAGGATTTTAGTTTTTGAATGATTCAAGTGGCATCATTTCTTTTACTTTGATGTTTTGTCATTTGCTTTAAAATTCTGCTTTAAATAGCAATATTTTTATTTGAGAAATATTGTCAGCAGTTCTCACAAACTGAGGCAAAGCTGTTCAGTTCAATACCTATAAAAGGTAAAAGCTGAGAAGTGGAACATTTTTGTAGTGATCTTTTATTTTTTCAGAGCTGTATGCTTATTGTCCATATATATCTATGAACAAATACTTAAAAATACTTAAAAATCATTTACATGCAATCTTCAATGTAAAAGTAATAATCTTGGCACCCCTATCTTCCTCTCCCTTTCAGACATGTATCTATTTTTTATACAACCACAGCCTGATTTATGAAGGTCAGTACACTTACTGCTGAGGGACAAAGGCATTTGACCTCTGTCTCATCTCAAGAGGTCATGGATGACCATTAAACTGTAATAAAATATCTCCTCTTCATTCGCAGCTCACCTGATGCAATGGAACAATTAAATTAAACTTGAACATGCTGTTGGTAATGCTGGTAATAGCTGTGACATCGATGGGTTCGGCTGTTTGCACACAAAATTAGCGATCAGTAGATGTCAGGCTTGTGGAAAAGGAGGATGCGTGTGCACCAGTTTTCAGGTTTCAGACAGAAGTCCTGGTTGGGAAGATTTGTCCAAGCTGGGCTGGAAAAGCCCCTCTAATTCCCCAGCAATGTCAGCAGCGCTGAAAGAGGATGCTGTCTGAGGGAAAAGACAGCTAACGAGCACACACAAAAGCCAGCCTTTCTTCTACCTGCTTTAGATCATTTAAGCCCAATGAATCCCTAATTAATTCTCCCCGCTGCCTCCATTGGCTAGATTGATGTGTCTCCTTGAGAGGGGGTTTGTAGGACACACAGCAGTGACAGGTCCATGTCCCTGTCACTCAGCTGTCTCTGGCCGCCTCTCACCGACCAACACCGCTGGCTTGTCGCTTCAGATTTAGAGCCGAGCATAGCCATTATCCGCCAGCTGAGGTTAGGAAAGCCTTGATCTATAATGGAAACAAGGCCATAGGTCTGTAAGCGCAAGAGGGGATCTCTTTTAGCATTAAAGGGATAGTTCTCTGAAAAATACATCGTTTTTCCAGCTAGGATGTGTCCTGTGTCTGACATTTGCTTCTCTAGTTTTGCTCTGAAGCCTCTATTCCAATGTAGTTAACAAGTAATGTAATAGTAATAGCCTAAATCATTCCACACTTGTCTCAAACCATGTCAGGAGATAACAGTACATCATAGAGATGTCAGGAACCACATATGCAAGTCTATTTAACGACTCAGGGTAGTGTGATTCTTACAAAGTGTACAAACAAATGTGAGGAAGCAAACTTCAGACATGCCAGGGCTGAACAAGTACATTCATTCATTTTCTGTAACCGCTTAATCCTCACTAAGGTCGTGGGTACCCAGAGCCGATCCCTGGGGGTATGGGTACGAGGCCGAAGCTCACCCTGGACCGAGAGCCAGCCCACTACAGTGAACAAGTACATCTGTGGTTGTACATCTTTTATTGACCAGACAATCATTTTACATGATCTTTACTTGAATGATTCATTATCATGCTGCATACAATGGTGTGATGATTTATTTGCTCTTCATTTTCAGTGTGTGTTTCTGTGCACAACTGTTTCTTGACTGTGATGCATCACTATTGGAACAAGAATACCAAATACTCAATAAAAGATAGTGATTAAATTACAAATGAAATGAAAGTGAAAGTAGGTGCACATCCTCTTCATGGAAAGTACTTCAGATGGCATTTTCTAATCATTTCTGTGCACAGTTACAAGTTATTTTGAGTTTAATATGTTGCAATATTTGTCCAAAATGAATGAAAGCAATAACTACGAATCAACTCACTTGTAAATGAAACAAAAATAACCTAAAACAACTCCAAGGGTTTGTTAATAATGTAAGCTTGAAGAAAAGTATGATGCTACTCACAAGAATGTCCAATAACAACCATTGTAAAATCTTTACAAACAACAACAACAATAATAATGTTTATTGTAATATTACCAGTATTATTTTAAACCTATACACACATACACACACACACACACACACACACAAACACACATTTATTTATATATATATATATATATATATATATACATACACTATAAAATTGTTTCTTCTGACAGTCACAATCTATTAGAAACTGCATTCTGAAGACCAACTTCGCAGAATTTAACGTTCGACTTTCACAGAAAGTGTTTTCTCATACTAAGCAGTAAGGGACAAAACATCACGTGCAAACACAATGTGATTCTCACTATCCCATCATTAGTCTTTGAGCTACAATTTCACACACAATTTGCTGTGATTACAAACATACACTCGAGGAGGTTCGTGGTGAAAAGCTCATCCAACATGTCACACTGTACTCTAGCCATGTTCCCAGCTCATGTTAGCCCTTTTTCCGCCCCATTTCTGGTCAGCGCACTGTAAATACAGCACAAATGGCTCCAAAAACCTCTCTTCAGGGGGAAATGGAGCCCACCATATAACATACAAAGCCATCTTATTCTGTCGCCATGCGGTTATTTGTTCCTGTCTGTAATACAATATCATCATGTTAGTGGCAATAAAGTGGGACGAAATAGGATCAACAGATTCTTAACAAGGCATTAGGGAGGCCTATGGGGACTGTTCACACACAAGTCCATTACTTAGCCACTGGGTCATATATCTCTGCCTGCAGATGGCTTTCCCTTTTAAGTGTCACCTGACACCATTGCCTCCACGGGCTCAGACCTTTCTTTGCTTTTCACATTTGATGAGAAATTGAAAGCTACTGAAATCTTCCAAGCAGGGAAATGCAACTTATCCAATCACCAAAATGACCAGTCGGATGAGAAGCTTCTAAAGCAAAGCAAGGCCACTAATTTACTATTTATGAATAGTTCCATCATTTTTCAAAACATCTGCATAATGTAATGATTAAGCAAAACACATCTTTCAAATTTACTTCGATTTCACCATCATTCCATCTAAATCCTCAGAAGACACTCACCCACAGTTCACTGGTAGGTTTAATTCAGAGGAAAGGTGCCTCACAAATGCATGCCTGTTTTGGATGGTAAATTCAAATATAACCAATTAAGTTCTGGAAAAAAAATGAGACCACTACAACTTGTTTTTAAAACAGCATCTCTATGAGTATGACAATCATTCCATGCCGGTGTTAAATTCCTACACAAACACATCACTCTGCTTTATTAGGTACTGATAACTGATCACCAGAATCAAACCTTATTTAATGAGGAAAAGAATAAAAAGCACTGCTGTAATCAACACAACCCTCTCACAATGTGCCTAGTCGGATTGCAAAACACTGGAAGTACATTAAATTTGTTTCCTTTGAATTATTCAAGTTCTGTAAACACTGCATTTTTTCTCTTATGTTGATGTTTTGTCATTTCCTTTCAAATGTTGTTTTAAGTATAATTTTTATTTGGAAATTAGGAAAAACATTGTCAGCAGTTCTTAA
This sequence comes from Brachypetersius gabonensis, assembly GCA_037577145.1. Lineage (NCBI taxonomy): Eukaryota > Metazoa > Chordata > Actinopteri > Characiformes > Alestidae > Brachypetersius > Brachypetersius gabonensis. The sequence continues at coordinate 3,042,946 of JBBJLR010000037.1, forward strand.
AAACTAAGGCAAAGCTGGTCAGTTCAATACTCGCACCTATAAAAGATAAAACTGAACATTTTTGCAGTGGTGTCTTATTTATTTTTTGACAAGGTGCTCTAAAAAACAAACTTCCAAGACGCCCATCAAATTTTATGTTGTTCCATAGAAGGTCAGGTCAAGAAAGATTCACACCCCTACCTAATGCTTTTCATTGACAACCATGGCGAAGACTGAAAAGCTCATGCGTGAGCATCAGTTGAATGACTGTGTTCTGAAACGTACCTCGAGCAGTTAGCTGGTTAGCTCTGTGCTAGTGCCAGGCTCAGAAAGGCTCCAGCGTCCGTGACATGTGTCAGACTCTGGCGGTGTGTTGATTCTGCTAATGACACCTCAGCGAGAGGCTTTTCAGAGCTGCTTTACGGCTCAGTCCTCCTACAGACACACAGAGAGCTGTAAGATCTCAGCGCCAGTTTTCACACTGACTCATAATGTAAAGCATGCATGAGTAATGTCCTCTCGTTAGCGAGGTCTGGAGAAAACGTGATGTACTTAGTGCTGATGCCATTTTCTCTGCCATTATCAGAAACCAAAGCCCCACAATCATGACACTGTTATATAGTTCAAAATCACATGGCTGTCGTATGCGTGTGGTGTCATGAAGAAGTACTTTTCCTAGAAAGCAATCACGACAGAAATGAATTATCTTTACTTTTATTATTTTGTCAGTCCATGTCAGGAATTGGCTGCTTTTGTGATGTCACAAAATCCAACCGTTCATGTTGAAGTTACAAGGAATGTTTCAGCCTGCATTGTTTTTAAACATCATATGTATCTACATACTGTTCTGATTGGCTGTGCTATATATTTATCCAAGCCTGTAAAGGACAGAGTATGTTCATTAGGACTTTTCTGATACAGAAATTTAAAAAACAGCACAATTGTTCTATAGGCGATGAAATAAATACAACAGAAATGCAGCATATGGGCTATTTCATTTAAGGCTCTTCCATAAATTCAGTTTTTCTGACAGATGCAAGCCCCTTATTTATAATGCAGGTCCATTCAGTGTTTCGCAAAAACATGATGTTCCAGCGCAGCCAACACAAGTGGAGTTAACACATGAGTTTTCTGGGAGCACCTGAAATCCTCCTGTGGAAGAAACTTAAATTATGATGTTAAGCTGCCTTATCCGCAGAGTTCGGCATGCTCCAGGCAGCAGAGAGTCTGAGCGGCATTCTCCAGCTTTGCCCGGGGAACAGACATGCTGAGATGGAGCTGCAGAAGGTAATAAAGTCATCCAGTGCCACTGACTTGTTTGCCAAATTAGGATATATTATCACTTAAAATTCCCCAACAGACTTCTTTCCATTATTTCAACGGGCCATTTTTAGGAGAGACTACGGAAACACCATTTGTCCTTCTTTAAGATAAAAGACACTTAATTGCTTTCATTAATTAAGTCCGTCCTGGAGGATTTTCCACTCATTCCGTTGTTAATGCGTTTACTGTAATATTTCCATTCTTGTGAAAGTTTGAAGGGTTTGCCATAAAGCGTTCTCAACTGCTTCCCTTTGTTTCCTTCGGAGGATATTGTGCGGTTGTTTGATAATGATTTAATTCCCTGGCTGACTGGTCAGTTACAGATCTGTCAGGGAGAAAAAGGACTTTGAAGGATTGTTTCCGATTTTTTCAACATACTTTCTTTCTGCTGTACCTTTAGCAGACATACGTATACTATAAACAATCCACTTGAAATGTTTCCCTGGACTAAGAAAAGAGAAGAAAATGTATGAGATTTCTATGCCTCTCTTGAAAAATGCCTACAATAGAAACCAATGGGCAGATGCTGAAAACCCTTCCCATTGGGATCTATTATGAGAATGTTTAGTGTGAACAAGCTTGCTGTTGTTTCTAAACCCATTGGAAACTATTGCCGCAGGAAGTGTAGATCGGATTAGGCTGAAAACGTAGTCATATTCTGTTAAACGGCCACTAGTTTTTTCGAAGTGTTGGCCGATGGCATGTTTGTTTTGGAGAATCTCCAAGAAATGGATGCTTGATTTTTAATGGCACAACACAATGCATAAGAGCCCAGAGCAGATGCACTCAGCTCACCATTCAACACCAAATTCTCTCAAGAGCCCTGTCACAAGTCCTTTCATTCACCAGCCTGAGCTAAAGTGTTTTGTTTTCGCCCAAACATTCACAGATATCTACGTCTCTCTCTCACTCCTTCATGTATAGGTGAAGATTTTATGCAAATGCGATGGTTACAATCTCAATTGATCTCCAAGGCCGAAGCAAAATGCGCTAAACAAATCTTTTCAAGCCGATCGCAAAGAGACGATGAATGCGACAAAAAAAAAGGCCAAATATTGAAAGTGGAGCCAATGTGTCAGCGCGGATAGCCCCAACCAAAGCCTGCCACAGTGGGGAACCGACTTGCTGCTCGAAAAGAGGGAATTTTTGTCATTATTGCCTCAGTGACATGAAAAGAATACGCAAATCAGTGCCTGACACACTCTGAATGGGGATGTGATTCTGCCATTGTGCCGGGTTCCCCCTCAGCAGCAGAAGGGGAAAAAATGTGGAAGCAGTGTCGGAATAGAGTCACGTTCTTGTTTAAATGATTGTTTGACTTTCCCATGGTCCCCCAGCTCTCCTCCGTCTAATGAAGAGAGACAGTGTGACAGGCCGGGGAGACGCTGGCGCTCGCAGACCCTGAGCTGCAGACGCCCCGCTAAATTTAGCCTTCTTCATCCAGCTGTCTCTACAGGTGGAGGCTGTTCCTGAAGGGATCCACGCAGCAGGGTCATGCCAGTTCAGAACACCAGCACTCCCTCAACATTACACACACACACACACACACACACACAAAAGACACAGCCCACCAAGGCTGGCACACTGGTCATTTTTTATATCACATAAGTAAGCTCCACTCCATCAAAATGTTGCAACAACTCTGTAACATCTCTGTATTCGACCAAATATAATATTGTGTAAAAAAATAAATATATATATAAATATATATATATGTGTGTGTGTGTGTGTGTGTGTGTGTGTGTGTGTGTGTGTTTGACACATAGACAGATACACAGATACATAGATACATATAGTACCAAACCTTTTCTTGCTATTGGAACCTACCCTAACTGAGGTCTATCATTTAGCAACTAGAGTACAGACCATAAAAGCTTTCCCAGCCCTCAGCAAGATTTAACTAACCCCATCATTTAATGTGCTGCACAATATTACACAATAATCAATGTAGTCCATCAAATCAGTGTTTTTTAGCAGCACACAAACCATTCTAATGCATGGGACCCCCTGCTGGTCACAAGCAACTGACTTCATTTACTAAATAAATGCAGTTTTCTTTTATCTGGCAACCAATATGAAGTTCTTTTGAGACACAATGAAACAACTGTATTCTAATGGTGTCCAACAAAGAGAGAAAATTAAAGTCTCATGAGAAGGAGGTGTGGCAACAACAGCCAAAGAACCTTCACATGTGACTGAAGTTCCTGTTGTTTTCCCTTATTTATGACACTTTTGAAGTTTGAATCGTAACTTCCTTCTTAACGTTGACTGACCAACATGGAGAATGTGCACAAGGCTTTTTCTGAAAGAAAAACAATGATGGCTCAGTTCTGACTGCAGTAAGAATCTCTACAAGGTAAATGCTGCATTATGCTTTAAAATTAAATGCCTTTGATTGAACCCACAGGAAAACCAACTCTAACTTCATTTTTTGCAATAATCATGGAACATAATAAACAGCATAAAAAAATCAAAAAGGTTCTAGTCATTTATGCATGATGGATGAGTGCAATGCAATCAAATACAGAAAGATTTTTAATTTAAAATTGAAATATAAGCGATAGTCAGTTGGTCATGCATATAATAAAGTCTATTATTGCTATTAAAAGATGTCACTGCCAGTGGCCCACCATCAGCACCGTTAAGGCGGTGTGGTACACAGTTAAACCTTTAAGAACATTTAAACACATTATGCATTAGACTGCACCATATATGTTGTTGATATTTGTACCTTACTGAGCTCCATTATATTTCTTAGAGAACTAGAAATATGTGTGACGTCACTGTTCATCATCATGCTCCTAATCTGTTAGAGTTAACTGGACCTAACTGAGCTCTGTTATACTTCATATTACAGTCTTATCTGCATGAGCTCCATCAGATCGGAGTGTTGTGTGGATATGGAGGAAGATGTGATCTGAACCGAAGCTGCACTGAATTTGAATGAAGGAGTCCAGAGTTTGTGATTCATGTTACTCTGTCTCCATCTACCTGTAACACAAAACAACTGCAGTCCATTTCCAGTATCATTCAATCAATAAATCTAAATCCTAAATATCCCAAACCACCAATAAAATAAAGTAAATATGTGAAAATTCTCTTTTTTTCATATTTTGAACAAACAAAATTGCAGTTCAGCATTTCTATATCTGTAAGAAAATTTAGCATTTTGATTTAAAATGAGGCAAAAGTTCATCGCAGATGAAGAAAAATTCTTCCAAGACCGGAGCCAACCACAAAAGTAACCAAGCATACCATCTAATGTTATATAAATAACTAAAATCACTTTTACAGTACTTAATATATTGCACATCATTTCATTATGTCATATGTGCAGTAGTCTTACCATATGAAATATCACTACATACGTCAATATTAATGATACATTACTGCATACAATAACATACTGCTAAACAGTATTTGTGTTACTAGTAATTCACAGTAAATTATTTATCTATTGTTGTATATAGTTGTGTATATAGCATAGTGTATTTTATATTGACTTTTATTGGATTTGTGCACTCATTATATTTCATACTGTTCTTGTCTCTGTGTGTCTGTGCAGCAGTAACATAAGCAGTTTCCTCCAGGATCAATTAAGTTGTCTGATTCTAATTCTGAACTCTGATCAATCAATTTTAATTCAGTAACTGGGACAGGCTTAAACAGGTATAGCCTTTACACTTTGTTCTTCACTCACATATAATACAGAATGCAACTTTTTTTCTCTTAGGTAGTGACCCAAAAGTTTCTAATAATCTGACCTGAACCTGCCCAACCCACTGATCAACCTGCGAGACCCGCATGGTTAAGTGATAAAGCAAGGTTCTAACTACTGTATGTCATAAATGCCTCACTGAAACATATCGGCTGGGTCACAATCAGGTTGACTGATGATCTTGCAGGTCAGATGAAGTGGGTTGGCTCCCATAATGAGTCGCTCAGGTGCAGGCCATAAAAAAACCTGACCCACACATTACTAACCTCTGAGCACAGGAAAAGTGATCAGTTCTTTATATAAAGTGAACATATTAAGAGAAGTATAAAGAGTTCGACAGTATTTGGTTCCATATTTATTTGCATTCAACAGCACAAAAGTATTGGGACATGCCTGTTTTTCAAGATTTGGGCTTGGACCCTTACTTCCAGTGAAGATGTACAAAGTAAGTGCACAATGGCAAACTCCATAAAGACATGGTTGGAGGAGTTTGATGTGAAAGAACTTGACTGGCTCACACAAACCTCAACCTTTTGCGACACCTTTGGGGTAAACTGGAACAGAGATTGCTCATCCAACATCAGTGTCTGACCTCAAAAATGCTCTACAAAATAAATGGGCACAAATTCCCATAGAAACGCTCCAAAGTCTTGTGGAGAGCCTTTCAAAGAAGAGTGGAAGCTGTTATAGCTGCAAAAGGGGACCAATGAATGCAATGTCATTAAACTCCCTGTTGTTGGTTAGGTGTCCCAGTATTATTGTCCATATAGTGTACATCAGGTCTATGTCCCACTTTCACCATCTCCTATTGATTTTCCACAAGACACCTTTGCTTAAAGACCCTATAAAAGAACTTATGGCCTTTTCTGAGATGTTCCTTTAGCATACAGCCAAAGTGACTTTTACTATTGTGCTCTCATTGTGGAGGGCTTCATAGAGAATCATAAGGAGGACTTGAAATTAAATAAAGAAAGCTTTCTGCTGTCAGTACCGTCAGTCGATAACAAGTTTGTGCACAGATATTCCAATCTCGTCTTGCGTGCTCGTGACATTTTTAAAAAGATGAAACAAGGCCTGCCACATCTGTTGCATTCTGATGGATCTGGCAGGAGAACAGTTTGGCTAGGACACCTGAACAGCCTGAATTAAATGAGCTCCAGTCACACACGAGTGCAGCCAAAATGGAGCATGTTTAATATTTGCAAATGATTCATGAGGACCCATGAAGAGTGAATATTAAATGTAATACAAACGCCAAAGCCTTACTTGGTATTCCGCTAATTGTAGATAAATACGCATATGATTTGCATTGGTAATGACAGTGCTGTGAAAGTGCTCCTGCTGCAATATGCTGCCTTTTATGAGCTTATTGGCTGAACATTAGTGCTCTGGTGCTCAGTTCAATTTCTTTACTGAGGCAATCATTTTTACTGAACAAAGTGTAGACCCCTGTTTCAGTCGTCACCTTAAATATTACTAAGTATGCGGAACATATGTGAACATTACTAAATTGTTTTTTAAGATGATTGTTGTCCTGATGTAAACACAGCAACATGCAAACAAACACATGCAAATAGAGGGATGTCATATTGTGTGGCCCTCTAGTGGTAAACTAGGGGTCTAATGGTCTTTCTTTCCAATTGCTGTCAGACTCCATAACAAAGATCTTGCAGATGACCACACACACACACAAACAAACATACACATACATCCAATACACCATGACAGTTCCTCCTACGTGCAGGAGTGGGTGTAATTGGGTGGAACTATTACTACTGGGCAAAATGTGCAATTTAAATGTGCAATTCTTCAGGTGAATTACTACTGTTTTTGTCAAAGCCCATCACTCCATTTTGTACCTGTGTGTGTATGTTTGTGCGTACGTGCAGTATATATATACCTTTTACATTTTAGTATTACATTATACGGTATACATTTTTATAATGCACAAGCAGTGCACATTTTATTCTGTCCTGCTGGTTTAGTATTTTTTTCCACTGTATTCTATTCCATTGTTTTTCATTTTAGCTGCTCTTTGTTTCTGATAACTTTCTGCTGTGATGATGCAAATGTCCAACTTGTGGCACTAATAAAGGTTTATCTTATTTCCTCTCTTAAACACAGTTACATACAGTTCATACTGAACATTCATACATATTTATGATAACTGCCCTCTTTAAAGAAACCTTTTCTTTTTGCTCTGTATCTTGTAGTTCCACTCACTGCCCACTATACCTATCTTCACTATATAAATATGTTGTGTAGAAAAGGTTTATCCCCAAACACTGACCACAAAATTGGAAGCACGGCGTTGTCTAAAATGTCCTGAAGCATTAAGTTTTTCCTTCACTGGAAGTGAGAGGCCTAGCTCAAACCTTGAAAAACAGGTGCGTCCCAATACTTTTGTCCATATGGTGTATATGTTGCAATACACAGTCTGTCAGGCACCATCACTGACAAGTTCCTGATCAGAGAAGCACAGTTAACCAAGCCGACGGACAATTCCCAGATAAGAAGTGATATAGAGTGATATAGCGCACACATTACATACAGTTTACACGCATTAGTGCACCTGCTAGATTGAGAGCGGGCTAGCAGGGCACCTGGTGGTCTAGTGATTAAGGAGTTGCCACTGCGATTAGAAGGCTGTGGGTTCAAATCCCAGGACTGCCAGTGGCACTACTCACGTACCCTCGAGTAAGGTACTGTTCCCCCACACTGCTCCCCAGGTGTTGACCTTTGGTGGCAGCCCACTGCTTCACTTGGTGAGTGGGTTAAACACAGTGAAAGAATTTCACACTGTTCACACTGTGTGCTGTGGTGTGTTCATGCGTTACTTTAAGGGGCCACTTTAGTTTATTCAAAAAAATCTAGACTGGATCTACACTCCAAAAATATGTGATTTGCTGTAACATGCTGAGTATCTTTTGATAAGTCTTAGAACAGCTAAAGTCTTTTAATTCCCTGGCATTGTTTTCAAAAAAGGGCCAAATCTTTGTATCTCTAGAAAGGACTTTGAAAGGAAAAACAAATTCTAATGTACATTAATGGAATCATTAAAGGGGTCACTGGTTTATTCTACACACAGTTCCTGCACAATGTAAAGCTGCTATAAGTCATACCAGAAAACAAAATAAAAAAGAAATAAACATTAAAGAGAAAGGTTTTATATTGTACCACTTCTACCATTTATTCCATGAACTGCAGATTGTTATTCTTGTAAGTCATTGTAAAATTGTTAGGTGAACAAATAATGAAAATATGTCAAATAAAACATTTCCTTTATAACTTGGAAATAACCTGTTAGAGTGCATGTCTGACATCCTATAAACTGGCTGTGTGATGATGCAGAGTCAAATTCTAGACAGTCCTTTAACTTTAAATGCACTCGTTAAATATCGTTAAATATCTAACTCTTGTCTGGTGATCCACATAACAGCTCCAGGAAAAAAATAAGAGCACTGCAAAAATGTTCAGTTTCTCAGTTTTTATCTTCTCAGGTTTTTTATCATTTATAGCTTCGCCTTCGTTTTCAAGAACTACTGACAATGTTTCTCCAAATTTCCAAATAAAAATATTGTTCTTTTTAAAGAAAATGACAAAACAACAAGAGAAATGATGCAGCGTTTACAGAACTTTTTTTTCTCTTTTTATTTCGTTTTTTAACGTAATTTAAAATGATCAAATGCAGTTTTGCCTTTGTGGACTCATACAAGGTTCTCCCCTGGGAGGTGCTTCTTACTTACAACACAAGGTGGCAATACGATCATAAAAATCTGTTTTCCATCGGATCCCATCAGGAATTCCTGTCAGTACCCTCCACTCTTTCTTTAGCATGCTGCTCTCAACATGACACACATGTCAAGAACTCTGAATTTATTTTGTCTGAATATTGCATGATGCTTTTTATACACAGTCTTGGCCGACAGATCAAATGTGTGATTATAGTGGATGCTTATGCTATGCATCATAAATCAAAACGTCACTGTTTGCATGAACTCAGTCTGGAAAACGGATTTTTAACAATCTGTAAATAATAAAACTGTCATAGACAGTCTAAAACGAGCTCCTTTGACTACTTCGATTATCAGATGCTCCCTGAACATGAGCAATGGGAGCTTAAAAGGAAAAAAAACACAAAACAACATTGTAAGACATTTCACATCATGTGCATTGCAATGTTTCGTGTCGCTAAAAACGATGTACCTGCATATTAGTAATGCAAGCAACAACAGGGTAACTACTGGTATTGACTACTGAAGCCGAATTACAGTGATGTAGCTCATATAATCACACATATGTACTAACATACTCATATAACTACATGAGTAAAAACAAGTTGATAAATGTGCAATTACTTGAGCTACATTACAGTAATCCAGCTGTAGTAGTGCATACACCATCATTAGTTAGTGTTTTTACTGTATTGTTAATGTGTCACCATATAGTTATTAGAGACATTTTTATAATATTTTATAATATTTCGTTTTTCTGAATTTTTGATAAAGATGAACCAGCATTATACTCTTTACAATGACGGTGTTACATTACCATAATATTTGGTATTAAGTTAGTATGACATCAGTTATTGTAGCATCTGTCCCAATGAGTATCAGTAATGTCAAAATTATACTGTTATACTGAATTGAAGTTTAAACCTCTTCAATATCACACGATCTTAACATGTCAGTAGCAGCACCCGCTATGGACAAAATTGCACAAGTTTGTGAAATTTAAATATCACAAGGTATTGGCACAGATAAGTACTGTCTGTTGAATTGACAATTCAGTTGGAATGTGTCACATGCCCCCTATAGGCAGAATTTCACAAAATACAGTCACACCAAGCTTCATGTGGCTTCAAGTACTATGTCATAATATGGTCCAACTCTAACGGATTAACTAACTCTACTGGGCTTTGCTTAATTTTAAATACATTTAGAACAAGGTAGGTGACAATGTAATAAATGTCACCTTATTAAATACTTATATTCACACAATAGCACGAGTTCTTAGTCTGAGATATTATACAGAAGCAACACATTTACAGGAGTTGTATAAAAAGCCAATTTATTGTTTCATTTACATTTTTACGCTTATATTTTGCTTGCATTTTTTATTTTTCTCCTGCAGGTCCCACTTATAATGCTGATGTGAGTTTATGCATATTTACTTCAGCTTTATCCCTCTGAATTAAACAGGTTGTTATTGTGGCCTTAAGGTCAAAATGTAAATTCTTCTGATGGGCTATCCTGTATTGTACCTTGTTTAAAGTATAGTCTAGACCGAATTACAGCTGTAATAACTTCAGTGTGAAAAATGTCATTATGAAATGGGCAGGGCTAAATAATGGTAGAATTAATGGATTAATTTATACAAAGAAATCGGTTTGTTTTCATGACAGAAAAATAAAAACCACAGCCCATTATCTATACCATGATTTTTTTCAAAAGATCAATGATATCTTGAGTTTTCCATGTCCAGGTTTTAGCATTTTACAGGTTTTGAATATTCCTTGGTAGATACTTGTTCTCAAAATCACCCATGAAGTCTAATATTTGCATTTTATCATTTGCCCCAACTTTAAATATGTGCACTCTTTCAGTTTGCGACAATGTCAAGTTCCACCCCCATCATGCTCTGTTTTTACATTACCATTGAGAGTGTCATTACTGGTTGTATAGCTGTATGGTTCGAAAGATGCTCTGCCTCCTGCCCTAAGGCACTGCAACGGATAGTGAATACAGACAGAAAGATCATCGGCACCCGCCCTGCCCCCCCTCAAGGACACTTTCCATACCCTCCTCACCCGCAGAGCCATCAGCATTGCTGGTGACTCCTCCCACTCATTACAATCCCATTTCAGTCTCTTGCCTTCAGGGAGAAGGTACCGGACCCTCCACAAGACTCTTAAACAGCTTTATCCACCAGGCTGTCAGGATGCTGACCTCTGTCCATTACCTTCCCACTCTGCCCCCTGCCCCTGGACAGTAATATACTCACTGACTGCCTCTGTATTTTGTTTTTTTGCATTATAGTCTCAATGACTGTTTACATTTCATACCTTTTCACTGCTTTTGATTTATATGTTGCTACTATTTGCACGCTATTGTTACCACTGCACAACTATTTTATCTGCTGTGATCATTTGCACTACTGCCTTATTTGTTTGTCTTGAGTCTTGTTATTTTGTCGGTTTATAGAATGTCTATTGTAAACTCAATTAAAATTGTAATCTTAATTAAACATTTCTAGTTCTAATTCGAGGTACGCACCACAGAGAGCGAGAAACAGAATTCCGATTCCCATGTATGTCTTGCACATAAAATGTGAATCACTGAAGTCCAGTTGCTTGTGCGCTGTATGTTGCTACATAAGCCCCAATTGTAGCCTGAAATGCATTCAAATACATCTCGTATCCATTTATCCATATTCATCATATCCATGTATGGATAATGCGGATGCTATGGTTGTAATTAAAATAGAAGCATTTTTGTTCATTTTATAATTCGTTAATAAAAATCTTTCAAGTAGAGCATTTTGTATTGTACGCTAAAGTAACAAAAGAATACTGTTTCAGCCAGCCCTAAACGCTTTAATGTCTAGTTAGAAAACAGCAGAAAAGAGACAGCAAAAAAGTGAGGCAACACCTGAGTTGAGTGCTTACAATCAATCATCTGTGTGAAAGGGAAATTGATTAAGCCCAGAATGTGCTAACAATAATCAAGATTTGCTTTAGAAACCTATCATTTGATTTGGAGTTGATTAAACGTTGAACCTGTGGGGACAGAATGAATTAAGCAGATTAAAGAAATTGGGGAGCTTATTTCAGTGTGCTTTCTCTCAAGCAACATCTGATAATGCCAGGCATTGTGCCAAACCATCTTACGACAAATATTTAAGATTAAATATTTAGAAGGCTTTTTCTTTTTTCCTGCCAGGGACCTCAAAAAAAAAGTGACTCTGATTGTCTTCAGTGATCTGTCGAACCAGATTACCTTTTGTACCCCGCTCAAATGTCAACACTTTTGTTGAGAGCATTCCCTGCTTTGCATGCCCAAATCCATAACCAACTCCACTGCAGCTGATGCATGATGCAGCAAGAGAAGCTCACAGCACTTTTTCAATTACCATCGCAGTGTATGTCAAATTCTAATTCCTGCAGAGTCCGTCGTGTACAGAAGCTTGGGCCATTCCATCTTGACCTATAATTACATTTGCTTATGATAAATAAATATCAAAGTGATGCCAATGGCGTGCCAGGAGATGAGCTGAGCATCTCAGAAATATGCATGTCAGCGGAAAAAAATAAATAAATAAGAAAATCAATGTTTATTAAGTGATATGAATAACTGAATATTAACAGCGGGATGCAGGGGTGCACAGTATCAAATGTAATATTCAGTCAATTTGAATCACTTAAATTATGAGATAATGCATGAATGCAGGTAATATTTGGCTTTCCGGAGGTTTAATCAAAGCATAGCTAAATATGAGACACAAACGGATGCAGGCTTGCATGTGTGAGATAAGACACCGGGTATGAGCAGGACAGGACCAGTCGGCATGTTTATTTTTGGCTCCGTCTCAACCCAGACTGGACTGGATGATTATTTGTGAGGTATCACCAGTTTCATAATTTGTAACTTTCTCCTCCGCCTCTTCTGTGTCATTCTGACATCTGTCATTCTGTGTGTGTGTGTGTGTGTATATATATATATATATATATATATATATGTGTGTGTGTGTGTGTGTGTGTGTGTGTGT
>JBBJLR010000037.1:3069185-3086660 GCA_037577145.1 Brachypetersius gabonensis
CCCCCCCCCCCCCCTCCCCCCCCCCCCCACACACACCACAACCACTCTACTTAGCCTGGAAAAATGCAAAATGAACTTTTCTTCCTCATGCACAAGAAGGAGGATGATGCAAAGATGGAAATATTGGAAATGTTGTTAAATCTGTTCTGTTCCTTTTTTAAAGCTTTAGTGGGTGATTCTGTGTGAACTGGAACTTTTCCAGTTTCACTATGAAACACAATGTACTTAAAATGTGCTTAACACTATAATCTACCTCTGAACACCAAACTCCTTAGTTTTAATTTGTGAAGGAGATCCTCTTAATTCTACCTTAGAATAATTAAGAAAAATCCCTTAAATTTAAATTTGGTGTTAATTTAAGAGGTTCTATTATTTAAGAGGCAGATTTGAAAAAGTAAGGGGGAAATTGAGTAGTTTTACCCCTTAATCAGCCTGAATATGTGCAGGTCAAAATTAAGGTTATTTTAAAGGGTAAAATTAAGGCATTTGGTTTCATAGTGTTTACCAGGGCAGTGGTGAACAAATAATTACATTTAGGCCTTTGTTTCAATCCATACATTTTAAAACTCATAAAAAAAAAAACTAGTAAAGAATCCTGGCATACAATCCGACCGAAACTCAGATTGTACAGCTCATTTTCACAGTTGGTGGCGTATCTACGACTTCCAGATGGCCTAGAGTGACTTTTTCTCCAGAAATTGGTCCCAGTGGAATCAACCAGTCAAAACATTACTAGCTGATTCCATTGTCATTTTCTAATTATTAGAATGACGGGTACTGTGGTACATTTGAACTTTAGTTCCACAGTTCAAAACTAAAAAAGTAATAAGAGTACAATGTATAATTCTACTGAATTAAAATGAACTGAAACTCACATACTGCAATAATCATTAGGCCTTCTCTGAAGGACAAGAAAGTGCTAGGGACTCACCTCTGCTGACAGATGTGCTGTTGAGACTTGAGAACTTAAAGGAATATCTACCAACAGCATACAACTTCAACTAAATAATTCTATTTAAACAGAATCAAACTTTTCCAACTCACAGAGCTCAACTAGTTAATTCATCTGATGACTTCTTTCACATTTACTCTTCCTGAAGTTCTTTTTTTACATTTACAGCATTTCGCAGAGGTCATTTTTCAGGTACAGTACAATAAGGCACTTTGAAAAGAACTTCATTTTCTCCAACACTGATTTTCTCTTTTACTGGTGTTAGCAAGGGAAGAAGCCTAGCTGGTAAAACACTTTCCTTTGAACTCAGTGACCACATGTTCAAATCTGCCACTTTCTACCATTGTGTGCTTGAGCAAAAACACTTAAGCCTCAGTGAAACTAATGATAGTAAGTTTCTCTGTTCACTAATATGTCGCAAAGTCCAGACGATCGTATTTGTTTCATGCTGCGGTTTGTATCTATTTCACACCAAAAAGCTTACTTCATCCAGTCATATTTTTATATGACAAGCCAAAGACACTGAATCATCTCTGGCAACCTGAGGCAACTCATTATATAGAAAATTAGCTGCCAGCAACATCACTAACTTGCCAGGTCCATTGCTTTGGTCCAAGAGATCCAGCTGGGCTGCTTACCCAAAATGATAGACCTACACAGGCTACTTGGGCGTAAATAGCCTATTTCCCCCCCAGTCTGTCTTTACTCAATCTCGTTTTATACTATCTGGAAATGGATGCGCCCCATTTGGTCCGTTACAAAGTGACCATCCTTCACATTCACAACGATTCACTTCACAGCAGGCTGAACCAAAATAGAGCCTCAAACTAGATTTAAACACAAGCATTTCACCTCAAGGAGTCAGAAAAAGTTTTTTTTTTCATTTATTTCCTATCATGAGCTGTGTGCATGTTTTTCAGTGCTCCCATTAATTCAACCACAGACGACGGACCTTGAGATCAACCACGGACAATGACAGATTGAGCAAACTGTGTGTTTTGAGTGTGGAGTCTGGACGAGCCAAGCACCTTGACCTTGAATTTGTGAATCAGTTTACCTTGCATCACACCAACACAACATGAATTTATTAGATATAGAAGTTTTACTTATAAATAGCTTAAACTATAACAATAATAATCCTGTAAGTGTGATAACATATTTAAAATGCTTTGATCTATTTTAAAAATATTTAAATTTAAAAAATGCAAAAAAATATTTTTTGTATGCCAACACATGGCCCACATATCTACAGTTTAAGACTTGGCCTGTGCTACAGTCACTGAATTCTTGATGAGGTTTACTAATTTAGTCTTTTTCATGGATTTTTGTGGAAAACTGCCCAGCTATATTTCAAGGTAAGTGAGTCAGGAGTGAGTCAGAGAGAGGGAGATGGAAACAGGGAGCAAGAGAGAGGGAGAAATAGAAAGACTGACAAGGAATGGTGGTAGAGAGTGAGAGAGGTAGAGAGGAAAATGCGATATAGAGTGGGAGCGGAAGAGAGAGAGAGAGAGAGAGAGCAGCTCCTAGTAAATATGACTTTAAATTAAAAGGAAGAGGAATAGTGGGACAGAGAGAAAGAGGGACAGTGGAAGAGAGGGAGGAAGAGGAATAGTGGGACAGAGAGAAAGAGGGACAGTGGAAGAGAGGGAGGAAGAGGAATGGTAAGAGAGAGAGGAAAATGAAGAGGAATAGGGGAGAGAGAGAGAAAGAGAGAAAGTGAGAGAGATATGCCAAAATCACATGAGTTCCTAGTGAAGCACGACTCAAATGATGAAGTGTGCAGAACTTGTTCCTGCAAGACTGCAGCTTAGTTTCTGGAAACCTGAAAATTTGAAGGCTTAAAACACTTGAATCAATGAATCAGGTAATGAGACCCCATAGTGCCATCAGCCCTTTCCTTAGAATTAGCTCTTACTGAAGTGATGTGACTGACGTACCTGTCCCCAGCTGTCAGGAATCTGCTCACGTTCAGGTGTGTATGGAGTCAGATATGATCAGTGTGTGGGAGCACATGTGTCATTCTGATGTAAGCTTACTCTAAGCTTCCTAAATCAAAGCACCTTCAACCTGACTGGAATCACAGTCACCAGATAACAACGTAGAGATCATCCTGCTTTGAGTCGGCCACGTGATTACACAGGGTCACTTTTACCATCACAATGTTCCAGCTCAGAACACGATATACTAGAAGCAGAAGATATCTGGCACTATTTTAAGCTGTCATCACTTAAAATGTCAAACATATCGCTTTTTTCAAAGAGTAGGATAGACTAACAGACTTACAATCACTTTTTTGTTTGATTTTCTTCAGGCTTGAAGGATACAGATACCATGTCTTACAGAATGTCTCCTCCATGGCCTTCTCCTGATAGAACCAGATAAAGAACACAAAAAGGGTTTTTTTTGAGTGACGTGATTAATACACACACAGGGGTTGCAAATAACCGAACTGAAGACAAAGTAAAGTGTCTTGCATCATTCAGAACACATGTCTGGAGACATCTACACACAATTATTCAGGCTTTTATTTCGATTTTTTACTTATTTGTTCATTTGTTTGTCATGCAAGACTAAACATGCCTTGGTGATTTATAATGAGCTTTTGCATGTACACATTTATGCAAGCCATTGTGCGTTTTTTTCTAACACACATTTCAGTACATAGTTACTGAAAAAACATAAAATGTGGACCCTGCAAAAGTTAGGAATTCACATATTATGATTTGTTTCATTCCTAATGTGGGAATAATATAAACACGTACATAGAAATGATGTCACTTGAATGGTGTCTGTTAAAATATAGCATATTCGGAGTTTTATTATATGTATTCAAGTTTCATTTTGTATGTCATTTAAAGTGAAGTGTCCTCTTGTAATCATCTGCACCTGTTTCTTCACTGGTTCAGGCCTCAAGTGACTTTGTTATGCTTAAATGATTCATTCATACGTAACAATAAGGGTCTTTAAAAGTCCTTCAGGAAGCCTGGAGAACTGTTCCTACATGCAAGGAAGTTGGGCTCGTTGGAAGCAAAATATAAAGGAATGAGGGGTGGCTCAAGACCTTTGCAGTCTTAATTAATGTACACACACACATAACAATCTTATCTCATTGTATATGTGATTAATGTATAGACATTGAACACAGAGGATCAAATTTTCCTGTAAAGACTCTATAAAATGAAGTCAATAAAGTAAGGAGCTACGTTCCTTTAGTCTTTACACAGTTTCAGACACTGATAGGAAAAATATGGAGTTTGGTTTAAATTTAAAACCCTGTTTCATTCTGAGTTGTCCGCCTCTCAAAGCCATCTCATCCTACTTAGATAATTAAATGACACAGCAGTTTCATGCTGGAGTCCATTTCTTTCCCACTCACATGAGAAGCTTCCCTCCAAGATGTCACTCTGAACCACAGACCCATTTGCAAATTAGGATAAAATCGTTGTCTCTTTCTGGCAAATCAAAATTGCACAGAAAAATAATTACATTCCTTGTGAGGGGGGCTCTTTGCATTTATTCCTGCCGAACTTCAGTCAATAAGACTTTCCCCTTCCTCAGACTCGTCACTGCCCTTAATAATATTAGCATGCAGAAACCAAGGAAACTTCTTTAAACAATCAGCAAACAGCAAAGCTTGATGCAACTCTGCATGGCACTATGGTCAAAGTACAAAGACACAGATACGCAATCAGTCTGTGTTCCCACAGGGGGCAAATCTGCATACTAGTGATAGTTCAAGACAGCTCCTCTGGTCTAACTGGATCTGTGGGTAAAGGAAGTTAATGGGTGACTTCGCCCCGACCTTGAAAACCACATAAAACACGGAAAGGCTTTATGCTATAACAACCTATGTGGTGACCTAATGAAGAATGTCAAGCACATCTACTTAGATTGCACTGAGGGGATAGAATTACTGCAGTGACCTGCAGTTTCAAGTGCAATTTCATGTTCTGGTCATTAAATGATTCATAAATGATTCATGACATTTCCGCATTGCGGTCCGGTTAACACGTCGGATACATTTGAAATCTTGCAAGTGTGCTGAAAATGTGATCATACGAATATTTCTGCAAAGACGAAAGGCGCTTGACTCACTTATCCTCGCTGTCGTAACAACACACACAACTCTGCGCGGGCGACCTAAAAAAAACCCAAAATAAACAAGTTTGCGATCAGTCTTAATGTTTCATTGGAAATTAACCAACAAAGTGAATTCGATTTTCACAAAAACGAAATCAGTGCAACAATTCAGGCCAGCCAGTCAGAAAAGAGGTCCTTCAGTCTAAAATATGTTCTAAAGTGTCAGAAACCACAAAAGTAAATCCATCCAACATTCCTTAATACCTTACTGGTTCTTCTTGTGGTGTAAAATTATAGCCACTCATACCTCCAGAGAAGCTCCAACACTAAAGAAGCAAACCTCAGACATCATGTCTCATTCGGTCAAGTACATCTGAAATCAAGGGAAATTACCTTGAATGAGATTTCTGACCGAGCTGTTGCTTTAAGTGATACTTATAACATTCGAGTCGAGTTTTATAAGGGCCCTTGGGCTTTGGGTTTTTGACATACAACTCATAAACATCAGCATGAACATCCCTCAGGTCTACATTTATGTTCAGTTTCATAACAAGCAGTTACCTTTTATGTGGACATGATCATCATGCCCTGTTAAACGAAATCAGTGCAACAATTCAGGCCAGCCAGTCAGAAAAGAGGTTATTCAGTCTAAAAGGTACAGTAATGTAGTATAGATAGTTGTTTAATTTTAAGATTAGATTAAGAAAAGGATGATAATTTGTCTATAACTGTACAAACTGGACCTCCAAAATCATAAATAGACGCAATACAAATGTAGGATATGGGCCCGTTAATGAATGTTAATATAATGAGATTTGAATTATAAAAAAGGACAACAAAAAAAAAGCAGTGCTATGATGAGTGAAAGGTTTCCCCACTTCACCCTCCAACTGCTTTGAACAGTTTGAGGCTCAGACCTGCCGTGTTGATGTCCACAACCCATGAAACAAGTGGCAAAACATAAAACCGAGTTACATTAATACTGTTATTTATGCTGATTTCTAAAACCTCACCACCTGCCGAGAGGAAAATCCTCAGAGGATTAAGTCTGCACAACTCAGCTGTGCATCCAGCTACTTTTTTATTCTCTGAAGGCAAACTGACTTCTTCAAAATGTGTGGTTTTTTTTGCACACATTTCTATATTTACATTGGTGATCGATAATCTAATTGGTTTCATGAACACGTGATGTTCTGAAAACTGCCAGGTTGAGCTCTTATTAATTGGGACCTCAGCAGAGAGGCAAAGCAATTAGCTTAAAAGCCTCTGGGTTAAGGCTGTTCCTGTGCTGCCGAATGGATCATTGTCACTGCCTGGAAGTAATCACACCGTTTGTGAGTTGCGATGTGTCAGCACGGGCATATCTCAGATTTACAATCTCATATGCATGCATGGTTAAAAAGCCCAGCCTCCGACTCATCCCTGACACTTCAGGATATCAATGTTTACTGCATGCCACAGCGATCCCCGATGCATGGAAATGAAGACGTGGGTGACTTTCTAAAGCTGGGGCGATGACTGTATCTAGTTACTGGCACTGCAGGTGATACCAGTATCTGAAAATTTACCAAGAATTCATTGCACAGCTATATACAGTCACATCTTGAAGTCTTGATGACGTCCATTTGAATAGATAGCAATATGTTCTAAAGTGTCAGAAACCACAAAAGTAAATCCATCCAACATTCCTTAATAGCTTACTGGTTCTTGTTGTGGTGTAACTCCATTATAGCCACTCATACCTCCAGAAAAGCTCCAACACTAAAGAAGCAAACCTCAGACATCATGTCTCATTCGGTCAAGTACATCTGAAATCAAGGGAAATTACCTTGAATGAGATTTCTGACCGAGCTGTTGCTTTAAGTGATACTTATAACATTCGAGTCGAGTTTTATAAGGGCCCTTGGGCTTTGGGTTTTTGACATACAACTCATAAACATCAGCATGAACATCCCTCAGGTCTACATTTATGTTCAGCTTCATAATAAACAGTTACCTTTTATGTGGACATGGTCATCATGCCCTGTTAAAGTCACATAGCAAATGGCTGTGCTGTCTCTAGGCGAGGCATGAGGCTGCAGTGCTAGAAAAGGCCCACATAAATCCTTTCAAGCTCCTGCCTTGTGTTTGCTCTCTTCCTCCAGCCCCAGCGCTTGGCCTGATCTGTGCTGCAGGCCAATCTCTTTATTCTGCTACTTTGCTGATTGCTCAGGCGCTCCTTAAGCGCCGCTTTTCCCTCCGGCTCATATATCACCCCAGTGGAGAATACATGTTGCACTCTCTTCAGTAGGGTACTTGGCAGAACACTCAACACTCCTGTGTTATGATGGAGTAGGTCATATGTATGTTCTTTCACTTTTACACTTTCAAATGTCATTTAGGTCACACACAATAGTCCTCAGGAGCCCAAATAATACAAAGAAACAATGAATGGACTGCACCATTTAGATGGTTTGGCCAAAAATCTAACATTTCAGCTTCAAAACGAATGCTATTTTACTAAGTGATGTATTTTTCAGACAACAGGTTGTTATAAAATGCCTCTCAGAATGTACTCAGCATTGAATGCTGGCATCATAGTGCATTGTATGATTGATGTGATTCATGGAAAAACCCTTCTAGTTTCATTCAAATGACAAAAATCCTCACACAAGACTTTTCCAATGTCAGTTGGGAAGCCACCCCATAGAGAACCTTAAACAACAGTTTAAACAATAGTTTATTTCTGCAAGCTCTGTTTAATTTTACAATTGAATTGTTATGCTTGCAGTTATCAAACATGGCTAACAAATGGGACACTTCTTCAAGCACATGTCTGGTGTGATGATTCATGCATGCAGTTTTTACAACAGCTTATTTTAACCTCACAGCTCCAGTGCAAAACTGAAAAAGCAAACTTCATATACCAAATTACATTTTATATGGTCGACAGCATTAGGTGTAAGGTAGGGATTTCCCACCACTATAAAATAAAATTTTAAAAATAAAATAGGGTGGAGGTAGCTCAGTGGGTAGGATGCTTGTCTCCGGACCAAGAGGTCATGGGTTCGAATCCTACCTTCAGCACCGCCACTGGGTCCCTAAACAAGACCCTTAACCCTAAGTTGCTCCAGGGAGACTGTCCCCTGTAGTTAGAGAATGGAAGTCGCTTTGGATAAAAGCGTCTGCTAAATGGCGTAAATGTAAAATGGCCCTTACAGTCACGCATGAACAGACCACACAGTGTGAGCAATGTGAAATTCTTTATCAGTGTTTATGCGAGGTTCTCAGATACGGACCCAACTGCAACAAATGGAGGTTTAATTAGAAGAAGCAAAAAGGGAAGGCCAAAATCCACAACAGGGTCAAAGAACCAAAATGTCATTTTCTGTAACTGCTTAATCCTTATTAGGGTCAGCCTATCTCAGGGTCAATGGGCACAAGGCAGGGACTCACCCTGGATAGGGCACCAGCCCACTATAGGGCACACCACAGGGTGGTAGTAACCTAATGGGTACAACACATACTGTGATCCAGATAACCATAAAATAGGTTCAGACCCCCACTTTCTACCATTGTGTCATTAACTCTCAGTTCCATATTTTCACCCAATTTAGAAATTACAAATTCACATCCACTGGCTTGGTCTCTCCCAATAATACTATGTCACCTAAACTGGAGGAATGAAGACCATCACATACGTAAGATATGTAAAGCACCTTCGTTACTGGTCAACTTGACAAGCTTGAAGGAAAATCATTTCCAATTCTGTTACAATTACTCATTCTGCTAGGATCGTTCTGAATGATGAGGGGAGAGCGAGGCCATCCAACCAGGACTCCTGGCCACAGGTGGCTAAGCTCTGAATTTACTTTTTTTTATTGCCATTGCTCAGAGGTTGAAGCTTAGAACATGTTAACATATTGCATGGTTCAACTATACTTGGCTACAGAGTGCAGAACTAAACTGAAATAAGAAGCAGAGTCTAAATGTTTGAGATGGAAGTGTGAGCAATTATAATTAAGCAGTCCCACAAAGAGAGCAGCAGCTCAGTCATGTCATATCGCTGGGATAAGCTGTCACATTAATCACACACCACTCACCTCCACATTCTCAGACTGCAGTCTGAGACACGGCTCCACTACACCTGCGGTTTGCCGGCTGTAGAAGTTGGTGCCCTATGGGAGGAAAACTCATTTTCAGCCATACATCATTATTGCAACGGCAGCCAGACAAACATGTACCTTTGTTCTACAGTTCTGTAGTTTAACTGAAGTGAAGTCATTAAAGTGAAGTGAAAAAAAGCGAAAGTGATCATTCTGACATACGTGAACAGCATGAAATTCTTCCTCTGTATTTAACCCATTCAGTGAAGCAGCATGCAGCCAGGAACACAGCGCCCAGGGATGCTCAGGGTACCTCAGAGGTGCTTAGGAGTTTTGGGAATCGAACCCACGACTTCCTGATCACATTAACGCACCCATCTTTGTTTCTTTGGTTTAGCTCCGGAGCTAAAAGATTTTCTTGGCCATCTGAGGTCAGTTGAACATCAAGTGTCATTTTTATGCTAAAAATGTATTAAAGAGCCTATTACAGTAACATGTCATTAATCAGTACACATATTAGTTATGCATCAGTGCACACGTTAATGTTAAGGCAGCAATTCAACTGCATTAATTTTGAAATGTTGAAAGCAATCATAATTGACCTTAATAGTAACAGTTGCTAATTTGAATTACAGTTGAATGTACTTCAATCTAACGAAAATTGCTTATGCCATGACTGCACAGACCCACAGAGACACAAAGAGAAAAATATAAAACTGAATCTAAAGTCAAAATAAAAATCTCCAGAAAATACTCTGACCGTACTCTGCACTGCATATGCTATGTAATGTGCACAAAATGTTGTGGTTTGTAAGAAAATTATATTTATTTCCAATCAAATGCTGATTTTGAAGGGACTCTCTTTCTAAAGCGGGTTTTTGGCTGACACTCTTATCCAGAGCGACTTACAATGTTTTACCCACTGGGCAACTACCAGCCCATATAAATAGATGAATTCCATACCAGTATTCCATGGCCATCTTCCATTGCATCTGCTTAATGTAATGATGAAGGGAGGATGGATAGAGCAATTGATTATCACATTTAAAGTGAAATAAAAATCCAAAAAACATGGTGTTTTATGTTTATTGTCTATATTCCACTTCTGTATAAATGATTCTCCAGGTACATTTGAGCATTCAGTATGTTTTTATAGGAATATTGAATTCAAACTAGCTGGAGTCATTAGGAAACAATTATAACTGAATCAATGGCAGAGACTTACAGCCCTGCATGGAGCACTCACTCCTTATAAATAGTAAATGATGGTGAAAACTGTATGATACCATCATATTTATCCTTATTAATGTTCAAAGAAACCTGGCAAATTTCACAGCTTGATCCTTAAGTACATTTTGAAGGATAAATCAAAAGCCCTCTGGTTTGAACATCCATGGTCATTATCAGTGTTAATATTTTATGAGCAGGGTTGAGCTTGAGAGACGGCCCTGGAATACTTATAACAGTTCATGCAGAGAGGTCATTTGGCTCTCTGTTTGAGACTAAGGGCTTCACAGATTCAGCGGAACAGTGCAAACGTCCGGCCACAGCAAGTGTCTCGACATTCCAAGTGCTCGAAAGACACTGTGAACCAATCAGAATAGACCGACAGAGACAAAACAAATAATAATGTACCGTGACACCATTGACATTTGCGTCTCCATTTATTCCCTAGCTAAGGATATGGGGAAAGGTCACACTTCATTAAGCTCCAACATCCAGTTCATTAGATCAGTTCATTCTCTTAAGAGCGACAGGTGTTGCTCCAGTGGTTTTGAATTAAAGCAGGGTCAGTGACTTCAGCAAAACAATTTTCTTGTAGCAAGCATTTAAAAAAACCCACAAGAAAAGTATTTTGATATTTATGAAGGAAATAAAGCTACCTTCAAAGAGGAGGAAAAACAGTCCCAGGCTTTAAGAGGGAAATCACTCGTGTGTCAGATATATGACAAAAAAAAGCTTTGGCTGTCTATCATAGCTGTCCAACATTCACTGAAAGATGACAATTCCTGGCGTCTTTGGATGAACCCCTTCTTCTGCAGGATATTTGTCCTAAGAAGTGCATTGATGCTTCACGGCAACCTTTAATTTTCTTTAAAACTGGTTCTTGGTATAGGCATGTTGTAGAAACGTTCATGTTCTTAATATTTATATTCACAAATGGTCCTTTAAAGAACTGTCTATGAAAAGGTTTGAGAAGTGGTTCAGTACTACCACATACTCCAGTAGAATTACAATTCGCGCAGTGGGTAGCACTGATGATTCACATCTACAGGGTTGGGGGGTTGACCTAAGGTGTGTGTGTGTGTGTGTGTGTGTGTATGTGTGTGTGTGGTGTGCTCCCTGTGGTGGACTGGCACCCTGTCCAGGGTGAGTCCAAGCATTTTCTTTAGTTCAGCCGCTTTTTATAGGTGTGAACACTGCTAACAACTAGTCTCAGATTCACTGTGCAGCTGGTGGGAATGAAATTTTATGAGGGTCTTAATCAAACCAGGGAATTCAGTCTCACAGAACGCTTTAATCCTCCAGCAGAACGTCAGCACAGTACGGTCCACATAATCTGCCAGTCTGAACATCTGACTATTTACAGACATCCGTATCTGTGAGTTTCTTCAGTAAACAATTTACAATTATAGCATTTAGCAGATGTTTTTATCCAGGGGACAGCCTCCCTGGAGCAAAGGGGTTAAGGGTCTTGCTCCGAAACTCAGTGGTGGTGCTAAAGGTAGGATTTGAACCTATGACCTCTTGGGCCAGAGGCATGTATCCTACCCACTAGGCCACCACCACCCAATCAATTTGAAGCAACAAACAGTACATTCAGATAGGCAGCTAACCAGCTGCTTATGTTATCTCTGTTAGTCACTAGTTGGTGTGTTTAAGGTCACTCTTCTTGCTGCATTGTGGGTGTGCACTGCACAGCTTCTGAAAATGTAAAATAAAATATGCACTCTGCTTAAAATATGAACTCAATCATATGTTTTTAAACTAAAAACTGTGTCATTATTCCAATATAACTTTGAAGAACATACACAAAATGTGAGAAAGAGCAGACTAACATGTCTACAGCTAGTTTAAGGAATGACATCACATAAGATAGGAAGACAAGAAGGAACTTAATTTATGCCGAGGGCATGCTCAGTGCAACAAGAAACAATTAAAAATTATAACATTAGCATAACTAATATCACACTAAATATGAATAAATACCAACTTAATTCGAAATGTGACACCCTTATGACCTGTTGCTAAATTTCATCAACAGATCTAGTGGTTCCCAATCCCAGTCCTGGCAACCACATTTGCACAATTTGTACATTTTTGTGTTTTCTCTACTCTCCACACCTGACACACACCTGCCACAGCCAGTAAGTAGGTTTTTTATTAGTTCATGAGTTGATTCAGGTGTGAGAGATGAGACTGGGGAGCCCTGGCCTATTCCCTATAGGAAATGAGTGAAAGCCTGTAGCTCTGTCATTTGCTAAAGAGAGCACAATGTAAAATTGACTTTATTGTGACATCTATATTAAGCAATTGCCATTAACCTAAAATACAGGTCATGATGCTATGATTTGAGGTCAGGACCAGCTGTTCTCTGGACTAAAAGCAGAGGCGGAAAAAATACCTAACTTCATTACTTAAGTGAAAGTACAGATCCTGCCAGTCAAATGTTACTCCAATACAAGTGAACATCATACAATCAACTTTAAGTAAAAGTACTGAAGTAATTGCTTCCAAAATACTTAAGTATTCAAAGTACATATTTCACTGCTTTGTTGATTTATTGCCACCACACATACAATACCTAATGTATCTAACTTGCTTGTAGAAGATGTAGCTTAAGCAATAAGGTAGGATGTTACAGAATGAAACACAACCCCTGAATTGAATAAGAAAACAAGTCTTTTTTATTAATTGTACAATGCACACCCACACAAAAGGTATGTGCATGTACTATATTTTTGAACAAAGTTGACAACTGAACTGCTGTAAATGCAGCTGGAATTAAAAAAAAAAAAAACACATCCAACCAAATTTTCATCACAGGTCCATAACAAAACCACTTTAAGCAGACAAATATGCAAAGATGCTGACTTTGACATCATACAAACATTTCTAAATACTCAATACATCTCACATGTCTCTAGCAATAACAGTACAGGCAAATCTCAGTGTGGTCAAATTAGTCAAACTCCTTATATGTATTAATCAGAAGCTGGTTCTCAAATTTGCTCCCATCTGGCGTTGCAGTATTACAGTGTACAGGCGTGACATAAACTACTGGTGATTTCTGATAGGCTGTCATCTGCTAAAAAAACAATCATGTTTTAAACCAACCAACAACTACTCAAGTGAAGTACAGACACTCAAAAACTGTACTTAAGTACTCAAGTACTCAAGTAAATGTCCTTCGTTACTCTCCACCTCTGACTAGAAGGGGTTAAACTCCTTCAAAAGTTTCCTTTCTCAATCTTTATGGAGGCTGCAAGCTTGTTTCTAAGCACTTTCCCACAGCACACGCCGTGAATTCCAATGATTGACTGCCATGGAAGCATCTGAGAGTGTGAATAAATCTTCAAATGTTTGCTTCTTAGTGTTTCTCCGTGCTCTATAGATTATGTATTTTGTGGAGGGCCATAATTTCAAGCCCAGATCTATGAGCCCATTTCGCTGCCGCTGACTGAAAGTTCAACCAAAGTGCTTTAGAATTTGTCCTCAGCTCAAATGTCAGTGAAACAGACTGAGGAATCAATTAATTAGTGTTTAAAACTATTGACTGCATACGATTGACTACAGAACGGTACATAAAGAACAGTGGCTTTTAAAGCATCTGTTAGCTTGCTCTAGTAGTACATTTATGAAAGAAAGAAATATATATATATATATTTACATCAAAAAATATATAAATGGTAATATAAATTTAATAGTGGTTAAATCCACCACACTTGCAGAGAAACTGCCTGTTTAGAACTGTGTGAGCATGTCAGATCCTGTAAAGACGCAAGAATGATGAGAGACAGATTTGTTGTACCGTTATCTCAGATGAGGAGACTGAGTTGTACTGGATTACTGACATTTAGACTGGATTAATGATATATTAAGATTGGAATAAGAAGCCAATTTCTGTCAAATT
This sequence comes from Brachypetersius gabonensis, assembly GCA_037577145.1. NCBI lineage: Eukaryota > Metazoa > Chordata > Actinopteri > Characiformes > Alestidae > Brachypetersius > Brachypetersius gabonensis. The sequence continues at coordinate 3,083,437 of JBBJLR010000037.1, forward strand.
AGCTAGAAACTGACATCAGACAGGTTAATGACTTATATATGAGTCAGTTCTGTCATACAAGACGGCCTCAATGCTGCAGTCAAAATGTGATTTCAGCTGCGGTGGAGCTCACATGTATCTGATGCATCATAATTATTAGACTAACCCTATAATTAAAACTTGTTTTACATCTTACATGTTTAGTAGAACATTCAAATGATGCCCTTATATCAACACAACTGGTAGACCCTCCTAACAGCCAGCTCCTCTCCACTGTAACTGACAGGTTTGATTGGTTCTTTGGCAGATTTCATGTAATCAAAAGTGTTAAAAATAAAATGAACTCAAATTGTTCATAACAAGAACTGCAGACTGTTAAAAATATTGTTAAAATAAATAGACGGGGTAAAAATCATTGCCTTATTATGATGAATCTCTCTGGATGGGATGATTCAACTGCACTGATTATATTAAAATCTACAATAATTATTCCACCCTTACTACTACTAATAATAATAATAATAATAATAATAATAATAATAATAATAATAATGAACTAAAGCATTAATTTTTCAACCAAAATCCACATTCTGCTACAGTGTGAACAGTTCCTCTAGTTACAATTGTGCATCCATTGTATCTCCATTGTATCAACTGAATCAAATCTCTTGAGAACAGGCTCAAACAAATCACTTGGATGTTTATCACAGAACTCCAAGACTATGACCCCGCTCTGTCTGAGCTGCCCTCTGTTGCCATGGCCTGTGGCATCAGTTAGCAGCAGCTATCTCTCCGCAGACGCCTCGGGGGAGGGACTCTCCTGGGCAGGCGGCCCACAGCTTGTCCGGCACAATCTGATCCAGCCTCACTTTATCAGAGCTCTCTCAGGCCTCATCATCCTGAGCCAGCTAGTCCTCCAATCACACACAGGCATGCGCTCCAATCCATCCTCTCCCACTTTAGTGTAAAATTCTAGCTGAAAGATGCTATAATCAAAGTTTTTCAACACATAAGGAATGTGCAGACATGCCATCTTCATTGTCACCAACCTAATGGCGTTCTCAAAAAAGGCCTCTTCAAAATATGACTTTCTGCAATCATTTTAACTGTAAAACTATGCCCCCAGTGTACTATGAATCCGTTTTTTTCTTCACGCAATGCAGCAAATTAGTGATGCATTTCATGTCCGATTTCCTTAGATTTTCATTGGAGCAGCTAATGAAAGTTTCAAGGAAGCTCCTGGTACTGTTTACTGTTTTAGCCACGCAGTATGTTTTTGTTGGGTTATCATTAGTAGAACTTCAGTGGGTTTGGTGGGTTCTGCCCACCCATGAACTATGAAGACAAGTCTCATGAAAATATATTTTTATCACCTATAAACGCTAACATACAGAAAGAGGGGAGAAGGGCAAGTTATCTTTGAACATATTAAATTTTTTAGGTATTTAGGCTTGTAAAAGTGGGTAAACAGAGCAAAATATTCTGTTAACATATTATTTGAAGCTCAATGACCTAAAACATTTAAGACATTTTAGTGCGTCTTCATAGTGCTTATATTTATACTGTTTTTACCATACTAAATGGTAAGCTATGTCCCTGTTAACTGGCAAAAAAGCTTGCATTATTCCATTAGCCTTATATATCTAGAGGTAAGGAGTGGAGAGTAACTTTAATGTTTTATTTTAGCAATTATTCAGGTACCTGAGTTTTAGCTGTAATCTTCCCTTCAATCGCCATGTCCATAACTGTGTATCGGTGACGTCTGGATCTCCAGTTCATCCTCCTTGCCGCTAGGGGAGCTCTAATCATGATGTTACTTAAGTACTTCCTGTTTATGGAAATATATGAAGACTGGTTGTGGTATCAGTATTTTGTGGTATACTGTATATTTTTGATAGCTTATTGTTACCTGGACTATATGAACAAAAGTATTGGGACACACCTGTTTTTCAGGGTTTGGGCAAGGCCCCTTACTTCAGTGAATATCAATCTTAATGCTACACGCTTCCAACTTTGTGGACACAGTTTGGGGAAGAACCTTTTCTATTCCAGCATGACTGTGCCCCAGTGCACAAAGCAAGATCCATAAAGACATGGTTTGATGATTTCAGTGTGGAAGAACTTGACTGGCCACACAGAGCCCTGACCTCAACCCCATCCAGCACCTTTGGGATGAACTGGAATGGAGATTGCGAGCCAGACCTTCTCATCCAACATTCGTGTCTGACTTCATAAATAAGTTCAGCAGAATAAGGAACCATCAAAAAATAAAGCACAATAACTAAACTCAATCGTTCAGCATAATTGTTTGTACTATCTAATGAAATTGGTTTGGCTGGTCAGTTATATAAAGTCAAGAGGAAACACTCATCTACAGATGTTAGACTTCCTATTTTTTCTTCTCCTTCTTCTCTTTGCTCTTCTCTTTTAATTTAGTAATTCCTAGCGAGATAGGACTGAACGTGTAATATTGATCCACCTCGGACCTGCCTACCTTGCAGCTACACATACATGAAAGGCAGTGTAAATTTCAATTAGGGATAATGGAATGTAGTGCATTGGGAAAATGATTTTGTTTTTTCAGAGGATCGTTTTCAATTTGGTTGCTCACTCTCATGGAAGGGCAGTTAGGTAATTGATTGCTTCCTCTTATTAAAGCTCCTATTTCTAGGTTAAATGGCAGATAGGCATTCACATAAGGTATTGTTTGGGAACCAAAGCACATTTAATGAAACTGACGTGATCCTGATAGCCGTGATTTCTTGCATTTCTCAGTTTGAAGGGTTCCAACCAGTATCCGAATCCTTCAGCGGATGGTTTCTTGAACAATACTCCAGTGGTTTTCCCTTACTCCTTATTTAATGCATGTTATGGTTAATGTATGTTATGGTTAACTGATTCCTTGCAACAATAATCCAGTGCTTTTCCTGTATCTCCTGATTTTAAGCACTTTGAGTTACTTGCTCACTTCTTTAGGTATGTTCCTGAATTCCCCATAAAACAGCTTTGGAAACAGACATTTTACAGCAAGATAAGATCACCCTTTTCTCATCACATGGGTGGAAAATTCACAACAGGATATGATAAACTGTCCACTGTACCAATAAATATAAATCAATATGATTGTATATACACTACCGGTCAAAAGTTTTAGAACGCCCCAATTTTTCCAGTTTTTTATTGGAAATTATGCAGTTTAATGTCACATTGCACTCTGAAATGAAAGCATAGTACAAATAAGCAAT
>JBBJLR010000037.1:3088498-3098831 GCA_037577145.1 Brachypetersius gabonensis
GTGTGTGTGTGTGTGTGTGTGTGTGTGTGTGTGTGTGTGTGCGTGTGTGTGTGTGTGTGTGTGTGTGTGTGTGTGTGACAGACAGGTCATGAAAAGTTGCATCAGGGATGAAGAAGCTCTTCTCAGTATAAGCTTATTAGCTTTTCTATCCAGTAGACTAAATCTTGCAGGTCCCTATATGAGCTGACAGTAATATTTTAAAAGCACTCATAAATGCCAAACGTTCATGATTTTATTTCATTCTGTACTGAGAGAGCAAATTTTGGCACTCATTCAGTCTCTAAAATATAATGAAAGCAAGGCTGGTAAAATATATGCTGATGGCAAATACTTATATTAAATAATTATATTAAAACAATTTCAAGTTCTCTTGGATGTCTCTGTCTAAAATGATCTACATGGATTTTAGACGACAGTATAACAAGAAATCAAGACATTATATTGAGTGAAATATTCAAAAACTATTTTGATTAATATATTAATAGTTTTAATAGTATTAGTAATTTTCTTTCAAGGTTTATCTAACATGTCCCAACAGAAAATAGGGTGACTCAAGTAATTAGTATCAAGTATGACTACGCCATCAAATTCTCTTTAAAGCTTTATGGTTTGTAGCTATCAAGAAATTACAAACTCGCTAGGGGGGCAATGGCAATGCCTTCGAATGCCCTTCCTTGATGCCGGCGCTGGTGAAATAAATGTAGTATTATAATGCTTGCAAAGTTTAAAAAACAACAAGCATAAATATGGATTGGGTCACACCAGTTTTTCATGGTTTGGGCTAGGCACCTCACTTCCACTTCAAAATGATCTGTTTTTATTCCAGCATGACTGTGTCCCAGGTACAAATCAAGCTCCGTTAAGATCCGTGGCTGGATGATTAAAGGTGTGGAAGAACTTGACTGGCCCGCACATCCAACACCTTTGGGATGAACTGGAACAGAGATTGCAAACCTGACCTCTCACATGCTCTACAGTAGTGTTGGTACTTCGGACCCGGTACTTCGGTATCAAGTCGGTACTAAACAATTGAAATGTTACGGTACCAGGTTTTCTGAAGTACCGGTGGTACCGAGCACCCAGTCAACCCGGTTCTTGCTACGCTACCAGATAGGTACGTGTTGTGCAGTTGCATCTTTTAGGTAAAAGCACAGAGATGGACCAACTCTATATTAAAGTCTATGCATTTGAATGCGAAAATGGTTAAGCGCTCCAATACTTTTGTCCATATACTGTATGAAATAAACATTTCAAATATGCTTCATTTACTTCACAGGAATCAGTAAGTTGGTAAGGTTTACTTAAAAATGCCTTAAAAATGAAGATTTTACTGAAACAAAATAAGCTGACACAATGTAACACACTTGTTATTCTGTAAACATACTATTAGTAATTTGATTTACCCAGAGAAAGAAGTAAAAAAAATCATAACCCAAAGAAAGGTCCAGCATTTCTCCTGGTGAGTAGGACAGTGTGCCAGTACCTTTCCAAAGCATTGTGAGGAACACAGCCCACACATGCACCAGCGCTTTTAACTAGGCAGTGGCTCCAAATGGCCATTACTCAACAGGTAGCGCAGCAGGAGGCCCAGCAGCCTTCCACACACAGCCACTGTGTTCACACACAATCAGTATGACCCTGCTTCAAAAAGGCCTTTGTGAATAAAGAAGAAATGCTGCCAAAATTGTGCTGTGGCATTGCAGCGGCTTCATCGGGAAACCGACTGAAAGAAATGTAGGATATAGAACTGCAGAGGCAGCCACTAAAGACATCTGGCAGTGGGAAATATTCTGCATGTACACAGTAGGCTTACTTTTTTGCAGATTTTTGACAAACAACTTGTTAATGCACTGTCAAGATTATTTTTTATGGCGAACAAATGTCTCATTCATATGTATGACTTCATCCGGCATGTACAGGCGGACATGTCAGGTTTTCACTTTAGGAAAACACAAGTCCAATTTAGCTTCAAAGCATATGTCCACATTGCTGTAGCTGGCATGAGCCTAAATTATCACGCAGCGCATTGATTAATTCAATTCTGAAGTTGCGCTCGAGTAACTCGGGCCATATGTTTTGGTTATGGCAAGCTGTTTAACTGGCGGGAGCGAGACAGAAAAAGGATAGCGTTTTAATTATAACACTATGGATGGTGAAAAATGCATAAATCGTTTAGACAGTATTTGTTACAGGAATGTATAGCAAATTTATTTTAATTTAGCTCTTAAATTCTAGCCTAATCACTAAGTCTGCCTTGAATAGGCCTTACTGGAAAGCTCAAAGATTGTTCAGTTAAAGGGCCCAATCCTGTATTTTCCATGCTTTTATATCCCATAAAAAATGCAATTATGGTATTTGTCTGAGGTTATGAACCAAAAACAATTAAATTCCATGTTTGTACAACTGTTTTACAAATGAAGTCAGACCCCAGTATATAACAGGCTGTTTTTGTTACTGTAACTTTACAATCGACATATAAAATGAACAAGTATTGTGCCGCCTGACCATCGCACCAACAGGGATTTTAATGACATTACATTCAAATACATAGACTTTAATATGGAGTTGGTCCAACTGATGCAGCTAGATCAGCTTCTACTCTTCTTGGAAGGGTTTCGACAAGATTTGAGTTTGTATGGGAATGGGTGCCCATTCATTTTGTTGAGGATTTATGAGGTCAGGTATTGATGTCGATCAGTTCATCCCAAAGATGTTGGATTGAATTGAGGTCAGGGCTTTGTGTGGACTAGTCAAGTTCTTCCACATCGAGCCTTGCTTTGTACACGCCCCAAACTGTCCACAAAGTTGTAAGCATGGCTCTGCCCAAAATGTCTTGGTATAACGAAGTGTTAAGACTGATCTTCACTGGAAGTATGTAAAAACTATTGTAAATAATGTATGCAAACATGCATTTGTCATGTCAGCTCAGGTGTTAAACAGAATACAAGCAGGCTTTAATCAGAATAAAGCTGGTAAATAGCCATGAGTGACTATGAAGGGACCCAGGCAGCGCCAGAAAGGTCCTCCATCCCACGCACACGGTCCCAATGCTTGGGTTGCTTCTGTCCAAGAGCTATGAGGAGCACAAGGGTCTGAGGCCCTTTTGTCTTCAGAGCCTTTTAGGAGTAAGGCAGCCTATGGACACTAGTCTTGCTGGTTCACACTAGGGAAAAATGACACACACACAGTCAGGTCAAACATCCACTGAACTGTGTTAGATGGGCTTCACCTAGCCAGTGTATCCAAGCACCAGAGACTCTGACCAGGCATCAAGGGAGGGCATGCCAGTGACCACATGCCAACTACTGGATTACCCTTACTTCCAGTGAAGAGCAATCTTAATGCTTCGGCATAAGACATTTTGGACAACGCCATGCTTCCAACTTTGTGAACACATGCTATTCCAGCATGACTGTGTCCCAGTGCACAAAACAAACTTCATAAAGACATGGTTAGAGGAGTTCGGTGTGGAAGTACTTGACTGACCCACACAAAGTTCTGACCTCAACCCCATCCAACACCTTTGGGATGAACTGGAACAGAGATTGTAGAGTCAGACCTTCACATCCAACATCAGTGTCTGACCTCAAAAATGCTCTTCAGAATGAATGGAAACAAATTCCAACTGAAACTCCAAAATCTAGAGGAACTCTATATTAAAGTCTATGTATTTGAATGCAATGTCATTCAAGTCCCTGTTGGTGACCCGGTTAGACACCCCAATTCTTTGGTCCCTATACTGTAGGAACTAAGCATTTTCTGGGGGTTTTAAAGCAAACACATGAACACATGGACCAATCACAACAGACATACAATCATCATTGAATTAACAAACAAGACAACGCACCTGGAAACATGAGGGAGCTAAAGCAGATGATCAGTGGGGAGAACGCGAGGGCTGAGAGGAGGCAGGTGTGTTGCCGAGCAATGCACCTGCCTCACATGCTGTGGCATACCATGACGGAGATAGAGGGGGGGCGTGACAGGGAATCCCCAACTCAGAGTTCCGGTGAGCTAGACTGCTGGGGGCGTGGCAGAGGCCACACTAATGTGACATATTAAGTAGAAAAACTGCCCTGTATTGTGCTTAATTCAAAAAAGAAGTCCAGGCTTAACTGGGTGGGGCTAAACTGTTGCAGTCTAAATAGGAGAGTTTATGTAAATGTCTTTTTTGTTACTTCAAAAAAAAAGTGTTGATACAAAAATTCCTATATATGGACTGTGTGAAGTGGGGAACTAATTTAAAAACCTTAACCATATTTATAAACTACAAGAAAAACATTTATTTAAAAAACTATAGTTGTGCCTTATATAAACATTTTACATAAACATTTAACAACTAGACTGCTATGTTTGAACACACTGGCCAGCAATAAGGGGGTAGAACTGTCCGAGTTTTCAGAGGCAGAAAAAGTTGCCAATTAAATGGCCGAGAGAAGGTTCAAAGTGATGCTTTGTGATGCAAGACTGAACTCACTGAACGCTGTGCAAAGTCACATTTGGTGCAGGTTGGCTCGACATGTTTCAGAGGTTTTGTAAAAGATTTGCAAACCTGCAATACATGACTGAAAAGGATAAGAGCAGCAGATCATAGAGAGGCCAAGAGACCACCAGACCTTGATACCCTTTCACAAACACGGCCCACACATTGCTTTGAAATGTGTGAAGCCCACTGATAAATCACTGCTGATTCTCAGCAGAACCGGTGGACATGGAACTGTTGGTGGACAGTTCCATACATTCTTGTAACTGAAACGCTAGCTAAAAGGACCTTTTTTTATCGTTTAAAATATCTCCACCTGACATAAAGCTTTAGGTTTCTGTGCCATGTATTTTCAAGAGCGTAACTAGGCAAGAAATATTTATTTTAGTGGTCGGCCTTTATCGGTGTTAATGGGCTGCGTTAATGTGAGACTCTTATCTCTTATCTAATCTATTCACAAAGTTGGGTTGGGAGCTGGGTCTATACTACGCAAGCTATTGATGACTTTCACCTTGATATTCCACCTAGCACGTATGTATACCTAACCGAATTGCACTGTAGGGGGCGAGAACGAGTCTTCGAACCAGTGTGTAACAGGGACGTGACACAGGGACATGACTAGGATGGAAAGACAAGGGGTGCTTAGACCCCAGGGTTGTAGGAAGTTCTGACATCTAATAAAACAGCTGCTTTCAAAGTTGAAAGTGGTCTACGACTAGCTTTTTCAATTTAAGTATGTGGCTAACCAGGGCTTATTGCTATCCACAAAATTATGATCAGTAAAAAAATATTTTATACTGTTGTTGCCTTCTCAACCTCGGCTTTAGCGGCTGCTAGCCAGGCGTCTTTGGCTCGTTACTCACAGCCATTTTAATCTAGATTAATCTAGATTAATCATTTTAATCTAGATTAATCTAGATTAATTGCACGATTACAGTGAGATTAATCTAGATTAAAAAAATGAATCTATGCCCACCCCTAATTTATTTCCTCTCCATTTGGAGCAGCTGGTGGCCCAGTGGTTATGGAGTTGTCCCTATGATCAGAAGGTCGTGGGTTTGAATCCCAGAACTGCTAGTGGCACTACTGAGGTACCCTTAAGCACAGTACCAATCCCAAACATGCTGTGTTCCTGGCTGCCCACTGCTTCGAATGGGTTAAATGTAGAGAAAGAATTTCACACTGTGTGCTGTGGTGTGTTCACGCATGACTGTGAGGGGCCACGTTCGTTTATGACCATTTCATTTTGATGCAAAAAATACCCTAATGCTTTGAAATAATTGACAGTGCAGATGATGGAATGTGGTGTAATTTATATTTATATTTATATTCATTTTATTGCTTGCAAAACATTCTTGAAGTTAATGTAGCTAGTAAGAGGCTTCATTTTTGTTGGATTTATGCACCAAAAGTCTCATAATTACATGACCATCTTTCAACCTCTCTCCTTTCCCCTTAGAATTAAATTGACTGTTTTTGTTTCTATGCATTTGAGAGTCTTTTCTGTAAAAGCTATATTCCAAATGGCTGCCCTGAACTCTGCAATATTGAAAAAGCAGACCAGGCTGAAACACCCCTTATAACTTCACCATGAGTGAAGTTGAGACAACCTTAAACTTAGGTTAGGATTAGGATTGTATATTTAAATGAATTGTTTTATGGTGACCCCACAAAAACACATTCAAACAGACTGTCTCTGCAGCTTGGTTTCTATATATGGACTGTAGGGTCTGGAGAGTGGCAAGTATGTTCTGAAACAGCTTTATCACACTACATTAAACTCTTTTTTGTTTGAGAAAAGCCAGAGAAATTCTCTTAATTTGAACAAATTCAAATTTGAGAATTTCAGTGTTCCAGGATAGCGGGACTTAAACTGTGCAACTGCCATTGCTTTTTTTGGTGGGTACAGGCTGTGAAAACTAGACATTTTGATTCATTCAATTTGTTAATTCAACTTTGAATTGGACCCTATTTCAACCTGTTTACTTGATTAAGTTGAGGATCTTAACTGCTCTCATTGTCAAAAGCCGATCTTTTCCAGAACCCTGATTGGAATAGGAGTGTCTGTTTACTGCTTCTGCTACTTTGGTCCCATTCTGTGTAAAACTATTGTTAAGAAAACTTGTAGGCGACATAGAAGGTCAGGCAAGGTTGTCTCGACTCCTCCATTACCATCTGTGTAATGGGGAAAGAGCAGTGCAAATCAAGTGAAAGAAACTGATACAGGGGAGCTCTCTTTAGTTATTTAGAGGGTTGCATGGCTTTCCCATCACAAAGAAGAACAGCATTAATGACCGTTTCAGAGAACAAAGGTACATCACTAAAAGTGGCACTCATTTTGTAATAAACTTTAAAAGGTAGAAAATGCAATAGAAGAACAGGTGTAACTTTGCTTGAAATTCAGTTTTGGTACATTAGCCTTTGATCCACTGGTTCTCTGAGCTTGCCTGAAGATCTGAAGTTTTCTTTTTCAATCAATCAGACTTAATTCAGTCATTTGATCAATGGAGACACCACTGTAAAAATGGTTCATCATTTTAAAGATTTTGTGAAATTTCAAAGCAGTCGAATAGAAATACAACAGTGTTTGTCAACAAGTTGTGCATCTATAAACCATAACAGTTGAATAGAAGAAATACAAAGTTAACACACAATACCAACATACACACAAAATTTTTTTTACAGGTAAATCTGTATCCGTATGGTACAGTTTACACTGAACTCCCGCAGTGCTATAATGTAAAATATTGATGTTACTCCTACATAGACTGTACTGTAATTCATGCAAACACCTTGGTATAAGCAATGTAAATACAGTAATTTATTAATTTAATTTACAGTAATAAAAATACAGGACGTTAAGAAGAACAAAACGAAAAACATGAGAACACTCAGAGAAACTCTTGGGATAGCTCCACGCGAGATGCGTCACAGGGCAGCAGCCCATCAGCAGCAAGGAGAAATAAATAATGTTCTTGGATTGGCTACTTTCAAACCTCCTGCCTCTGAGTACAGGTGTATTTAACCACCCCAAGACGAGCTTTCTTTGTATACTTTGGATACTACAAAAACATTTATAGTTAAATTTTTTGGAAATGTAGCTGTATTTATGTTACTATTTATGTTGCAAAATAATTTTTTTTATAATATATTTTACATGTTGGGAATATAATGTTTTCTAATGAAAGCAAATATATAAAAGTAACTGAAGTATAAAAGAGTTCTGAATAAATCTCAGTGTACAATAGTAAGCCTAACTATCAACACCTAAACATATCCTTTACACTACACTTCACATTTTTTTATTTAGGAGTCAAGCTCTGCCCACTACTTATTTCCTGTTGTAGAGTTCAGTGTGAGCATTCTCACAATCACCATAATTGGTTTTATATGAACAAGAAATTGAATAATTGCCCATCGTCGTCTCCTCGAGAAGTTGATTTGGCGATCTCCATTAAGACGCAATGATTCAATTTGTCTCAGGTTAATGTGAGGCTATGCATTGCTTGAGTAGGAGAGCTGTATTTTCAGTGAGGAAAATAAAGACATTAAACTGCATTAAACCCGAATTTATCAGGCAGTCCTTTCTCCTTTTGATGCAGCAATTGAGAATTTAGGCGCTTAAACCTAACAATAAACTAAATCACATCAGTGAATCGTGTTCATTTAGTGGACGCCATAATTGGTGCAAATGTCCCTCCTAAATTCACAGCTCAGAGTAGCTTCTAACAGCTGTTCAATATCACGCAATTATTTTCATTGCGAAAGATGGAGACAATATTGTGCTGCGGTTAAATAGGCCTTTAAATGTAAGGACATTTTAAATGGAGGAATGCACTTAAACCATCAGTCAGTGTAGAACATTGGTGGAAGATGTCCAAGATAACTTCAAGGTGCTACAGTCTGGGCTGAGAGGACGGGACCATGGCACAGAAAGGATATGAGACCTTTTCAAGAATACAATGACCATCGTTTTCCTCTGCTAAATCATAATGTAATGCAAAAAAGTTTTTTGGGGTTTTTTTTTTTGCTACTTTCAACTTAATTAAGATAAGTCTTCGGTCCCTTTGAACAGTTTTACAGGGAAATGGTACTTCCCTCCCGTTCATGGGATATGGGCCAGAACCTAATCAGTTTAAAACTCCCACTCCTGCAGAAATCGTGGGCCCAGTTAAAGTTTATTGCGCATTGTATTTCAAATAATGAAATCAATAGACTTACGCCAGGGGCCGGATGGCTGTAAAAACCTGCTAGTCGAGAGAGTTTCAAAATCAATACAAAAGTGAACTTTATAGCTACGATAAACATCAGCTTCGCAAACGCTGAATAAATCACTTTGGTCTCTATGGAATAAAACCAAACTGAAATAAAATAAAAGAGAAAAAATAGCAATGAAAGCATTTTGTAAGCATTTTCAAACGGACAGTGGACACTTGCTTGTGTGTGCCCTATAGCTCCTGGTGCGTGCATGTCACTGTTGGAACAGAGGTAACGTTAAAGGCCTTTTTTTCTTCTCATAAACCGGGTTGCAGCCATCCACAGAGAGACAGATAAAGCAGGTTGAAAGGCACTTTTTTCTCCCTAGTTTACAATAGAGGCAGTTGGGAGAAAGCTTCTACAGACTTTCTTTTCTTTTCAACTGAAACAACCTTCACAACACTAACTGGATCCCTTGATACCTGCAGTGACCCTGACCACCGCCGCCTATTTTCCCCCAAAGACAGTTCTAGAGCATCAGAGTGGCAGCTCGGATGAACAAACTCTGACATCTTTGCCTGTCAACAAGATAAGCTCTGACGTAGTGTCTGGTTATATAGGGTATGAACTTGCACACGGTCTCACATTTTAAATGTGATTTACCGTGGCTCCTTGTTTTAGCAATGCATAGTCATCTCAGCTTTTTTAATGCAAACTCTTAATTCCTCATTTTCTTAACCAGGAACATGCAATGTTTTCACAAAATGGTTCAAATATGGTTAAAAGTATAGTTTGGTGGAGTAAATCATGGTTTTTTTTACCCATTTCCAAAGCCAAAGATGTCAGAAACAGGGGATGTCAGAATGCCAGTGTTGGATTTGTTCATATTTTCAGTAAAGTTTGCGCATTTTGTTGTGAGGATTAGAACATCTGCACTCTATTGAGGGGCAGATTTTGTAAGACTACACCTATATACAGTAAGCCTTTCATGACAACTGATACATAAGTATACATTCCAACAAGCATCAGGCATAAATCTACTGTAAACTGACATTTATAGAGACTAATTCCATCAAGCATTATTTGTCATGACCCTTGTTGAAGTGAAATGACATAAAAATTAACTAAAGTACAGTTCATTTTGATGGCGTTTCACTTCAGCAAGGGTCAAGACAATGAATGCTTGATGGAATTAATCTCTATAAATGTCGGTTTACAGTAGATTTATGCCATATGGCACAAAAAGCGTAGGTCTTGTGTAGCTTTATTAATGTTACCCTTTAGGTTGTGACATATAAAGCACATATAAAGTACTAAAAACTGAAACATTTTCTGACAAATAACAGGAAGCCACTTAAAAGCCAGATCACTTAAAAACACTACACAAGTATTATAGATTAGTATTATAATAATATGATACACAGGAAAAAATATAATAGATTATAATGAATTATAATGGGCTGTAAAGCGATGAATTAAAATTAACCAGTTAATCGCAAATCTGGAAAAAATTAAGTCAACCCAATATATAATATATAATAAACACACTAAGTCATCAAAAGGCTTTGTTTATTTGTTTTTCCCAACTCTGTCACACTTTTAAAAGCTGTGAGATAAAAACAAAACTTACTTTTGAATAGAAAATGCATAACA
>JBBJLR010000037.1:3098931-3108979 GCA_037577145.1 Brachypetersius gabonensis
CTTCTGGCATGCTGGTCGCTGGCGTAGTGTAATACTGCCCCCACTGATAGTGTGGTACTGCAATGCAGAGGGGCGTTGAATTTTCAAATTAATCGTGCGAACAATTTATTTTAAAGCATTATAGAAAATAAATAAATGCGATATTTTAACATTTTTAATATTTTAAAAAGTAAAAAGAGTTCATTTCTTTTTTATCCATTCTGTATTGAGGCAGCCATTTCAGTCGTGACACATGAAACACAATGTTAAGTTATGCAAGCTTAGGAGAAGAAGAGGAATTTAAGAAATCTCTTAAATTTGGCACCTCTGAATGAATCGCTCCGATGTCAGTAGGCAGATCATCCAATTTTAGTGGGCCACGATTGCCTGGGGGAGCATATTTAGTCATTGCCATAAATCCGTTCTTGCTTTAAATCGTGACATTAGGGGTTAAGGCTTAAAATAGTACTGAAACTGGAATGTTTGTGACACCAGCGGAAACGGTGACTAAAACCGAGTGTTAGAGATGTTTTAAGCCGATGTAAATCATCAGGCAGAGAAAGAAACCTTTCAAAAGGAGAGGGGTGAGGGAGAATTTAGAAAAGATCTGTGTGCCTGCGCCTGTCTGATGTACATGTGTGAGGGGAATGCAACTGGCAGGGACAGGGCCGAGGGGAGAATCCATCAGTTTCAGTGGCGTGAAATGTGAAGAAGGGTAAGTGACCTCTATGATAACCCCATCACTGGGCTGCTGGCCCTGCCCACTAACTATCACAGCGCTAAAGCCCTGCAGTCGTCTGGCTCAGTGAAACAGCCATACAGCTATATGGGACAGATGATATAAGTCATTCAGGTTCACCCTTTTACTGCCTCCAAAACAATGCTTTAGCACAATGCTTTAGCACTTGCTTTAGGTCTGTAATTCTGTTCTGTTCCTTAGTGGTGAGGGCTCAGATAGCTGGATATTTATATCTACAATACAAACAATACAAACGAGAGGTAGTAATTATGAGCTCTAGGTTGAAAAATGGTGCTTTAATCCATCTGAACTGTTATTTCACTTTGTTTTATTGGAGTCAAAGAATCTGACTCTAGAATAACATCTGTTCAAGACCTACCTCTGCTCTGATTGGCTGTTCTGAATTGTCTTCGAATCAATGGGTGGAGCTAAAGTGTTAAAGACTAAATAGGAGGAGCTACGTAAATGCGTTGGTTTTTGTGGCATCACAAAAACAATACATTTAAAACTGGTTGTTTTACTAGTTATGGGTGAACTGTGCACACTTTTGAGTGAACTGTGTATTCTGAAACAGTGTTCAGTTGTTGCATCATTTAAAAAAAACTGCTGTCAAGGTGAGGTCCAGTAAATTATGAATACACATAAAGAATGAAGATTTGTCCTTAACTTGTTTCCTATCATTCGTATCCATGTGTATCCATTTTTACTGAATTATTACTTCATATCATATATGCTTAATGATGGGTCTTGTTAGTATTCTTCAGGTTGAACAAAATAATATTTTTTACAGTGTGGCCCTGCCTCTCTCTCTATCTTCAGCTCTAAAGACCATAAAGAGTGGCGTTCACATCGCTGACGCATTAACAGCCTGGCACACTCCTGTGGCCGTTATTACCCAGTGAGTAGAGCTCCTCGTTTAAAAGATGGACTCCAGTAAATCACACATCTGTTGACTGAGCGGAGTCGCATACAGACCATGCAGCTGCTCATGCTGTTCGGAGCTGCCGGTTAATTAACGTGGATGGAATTTTCAATGTGAAATCACTGTTTATCACTGCGTTATCTAGCCAAGGGAGATATTTTGAACAAAATGCATGGGCCACTGGGTTAAGCACAGTTGATAAAAATATGAATGAACCTGTATGCTGGTCTATAAGAATGTTTACAATTTAGTCAAGGGGGCTTTTCTAGAACCTAATAGACACTTAGTGTCCTCTAGGTTATCTGTGTTGTTCGCCTAATACATTAAACATAAGTCCATTACTCTTCGAACATCCATAAAATGCTAATTACTGTTTGCTCAGCACTTGTGCGAATGAAAGAGTGTTATATGTAGTTACAGCTGTCATGGAGGGAGGAGAACTGGGACTGTGGCCTTCCATCTATTTAGTGAGTTCACTGTATGCTCTGTCACTCATGTTGAAATGCTTTTCACATCAATGCTTCCACAGAGAGGCTCCTGACCTTGGGTTAACGCCGCTAAGGCATTGTCTGATCCGACGGTGCCACGGATAATTGCAGTGCTCTCAAACCTGCTGCAGGTATAAGTCCAGCCCTCTGGATAATGAGGATTAATCACCTTTCTTTCGAGCCCTTGCTAGAACTGAGATACTACTTTTCGGAGCTAGACCTCTGTGTGCAAAAAAGAGGAACATGTGTAACTGCAGCACTGCGGTCTTATATGGATAAACTGGACTGAATGAGAGACGGAAAACTGAGAAGATTCTGAGCCCTGTCAATCTCAGTTCTTTCTTTTTAAATCATTTTAGGCTTCAGAGTGGAGAGGCATTACTTTAACTTTGCTATATCATTTAAGCGTAATTATGCTTACATCAGTAATTACACAGTAGACTGACTGACGTCAACATGCACCTTGGGTGGTCCGATCAAAAAAGGACAGCTGTAAGTACTACAGTGCACACCTTGAATTAAAACGTGTCTCTACATGTGTCTCAAGTGACCACTTAGGATCAGATCTTTCTTTGCCACTCTACATGCCAAACACGGAGATCGTTTCTGTTTGCACAGAGCAGTCTTTTTGCACAGACGGGAGGCAGTTATGCACTTAAAAGAAGGAATTTAAAAAAGAGGAGGAAATGAAAATTAAAGCTGTGTCCTAAACTCCACACTTACATGATCCTTCATGCACTACATTAGAAAATGGTTTTCAAATGACTGCGTACTCATTTAATATACAGGGGGTCCTCGGGTTACGACACAGTTCCGTTCTTAGGACAGAAATTTGGTGTTAGCCAAAATACTCGCCTAAGTCACTTACTTATGAGTTTTAAAATCATAATCTAGAACATAAAAACACAATTGAGCCACAGAAAAAGGAAAAGGACATAAATATACTGTACTTAAAAGAAAGTACTGAAGTAAAAGAAATAATGAGTGTTAAAACACTTTTTAACAGTCCAAAATGGCACAGGTAAGCGTACTGGGGGACACCAACCCCCTCACACATATGCCGCATTACTGCATATTCTGAGTATAGTGCGTGTTCAACCAAACTAGTTATGGAAGTGAGCGTCATAAATGCTGTATGTTGAGACTGTTGTAACCCGAAGACCCCCTGTACTAATTAGAGATGCAAACGGGGGGTGGCCTAGCTCGTAGGACACTTGTCACTGGACCAAGAGGTCATGGGTTCGAATCCTACCTTCAGCACACCAACACTGGATTCCTGAGCAAGAGCCTTAACCCCAAGTTGCTCCAGGGAGACTGTCCCCTGTAGTTAGAGAACAGAAGTCGCTTTGGATAAAAGCGACTGCTAAATGCCGTAAATGTAAAATGTAGTTTGCGACGCATGCAGATAAGTGTCCTCAATATTGGGTGTGTCACACCTGTGTATTGGTGCTGTACCCACAGAGGTGGTTAAAGGTGACTACTCACGGAGATCAAAATGCTTAACTCAAAATTTGTTTAGGAAAAAGGGTTTGCCTGTGCAGGTAATTCCTTTTACATTTGATTTATGCTGTGTATCAAGATTCTGCACAAAAATTACTTTTCATCACATTCAGATCATAATAACATGAGAAGCGAATGTGATATAAAATCTTCACTGTATTATATGCTTTTGTTTTGCCAGTATTCACTGCAACTTCTGTGGTAATTGATATTAATATGATTAATATAACCAACATTTAATGTAATTGATTCATTAACCACAACACAACATACATGCAATAAATAACAACCATGGACTTTCAGGTCAGTATTTCTAAAACAGACATATGTACAGGGTCCATGCAAATTAATGAATCTTATGAAGCTATATTTAATTTCATGTGCCATTTAGAACAAACCCAGCCACCAATTAAATGCACTGACCCTTTCACTCTGCATTTATGAAATGTGGGAAGGACCAGAGGAACTTAGCCACCTTGTAAAGGCTTGGACACAATTACAAATGAAGATAAATTGAGGCTCTAGGCTGCAGTGAGGGCAAATGTTAAGAAAGTGAATCAAAGGCAGGTACTTCGCCTCTCTGGCCTCTCCATGACATTTGTCAAGCGGTTTGAGACCTGTGTACAAGTCATTGCTGTCCCAGAAGTTATACCTATCTATTAATCATGTAGGAGAAGAGCTTTCTGCCATCACCTTGTCCAAACATTCACATCGGTCTAAACCCTGTGGACAGGAAACTGACGTATTCTATGATCGAATGTAACATGGCTCCTCTGACCCCATGTCTTTTATTTTAGCCACAGTTCAACTTCTGTAAAAGTAATAGTGAAGTTATATGGGTATGAAAGAGAGAAACTGATGTATCCAGGCTCTTTCCACAAATAAGTAACTGCTAGAAAGATAGACCAGCTTTAAAGAATACAAAAATTCCAATTCAACTCAAAATACCTACATTTGCAGAGCTTTTATCATTTATAATAATTTTTCATGTAACATCCACCACCTTGACAGCTATGGTAAGCATCCTCAGTTGAACTGTAACTTTGGTGAGCTTTGTTGCGGCTTCTCAGTTTTCATTCTTTCATTCTTTTCTGCCGCTGTTTTTCTCGTGTTCTGTCACCAAATACCTTGACCCTACTGATGTGGCTCGAGGCAACGACTCATGCATTCTGTTTTTGCTGCATGTCAATATGTACAGTTTTTTTCGGCAAAAACCCATTTTGAAGCACGATGGAGAAAGGTTAAGCAAATCCCCTATAGCAGTGGCTCAAATGTAGAATGCTGGTACTGCTAGTGGTCTTTTGACTGGCAGTTTTGTTTAAAGCACTTTGTTGAAATATATAGACATTTAAATTTGACAGATATGGTTTACACTTTACTTTAATGCAAAGTTATACATCAGGTGCAATATTATTACTTCTGGAAGGTTTACACCCCTTTTACACTTTACTGTTAGACTGATGTATTGTCTACTTACTGCATTGTCTCAAATTCTACTACTGTTACATACTGACTATTTATTTTATCGTCCAACATCAAAACCTCATTCTCACTACTACTACACTGCTATATTGTCCATTTAATGCATTTTCTCAGATTTACATCCCTTTCACACTACTGCTACAATACTATGCTGTCTGATTTTTGCATAGTTTCTGTCATCCCTTTGTTCAATGCTGTTAACTGACATCTGTGCAATAATCATACTTATGGTTCAATACTGGTCACTCTGGTAGGCTTGTGTCACTGAGTTTTTGAATTAAACACCCCTCGTTTATTTAGTTGGCGGCATAATGGTTGCTGGAAATTGTCAACATTACACTACCGACGTTCCAGGAGAGCAGTCGCTTACCCAGAGGGACTGAAATCTGTAAGCTGACACTCTACACATTCTATTGATCTAATTTTTTATAACTGAACCACAAAAAATGTTGTAATCCAAAACAGCATGTTGCCAGATCTTAACTGAAATTTCCCCTCCGTCTCCTTGACCCACTTCTTCCCTCGCTGTGATGTCTCACACTCAGTGATGAAATTT
This sequence comes from Brachypetersius gabonensis, assembly GCA_037577145.1. Lineage (NCBI taxonomy): Eukaryota > Metazoa > Chordata > Actinopteri > Characiformes > Alestidae > Brachypetersius > Brachypetersius gabonensis. The sequence continues at coordinate 3,104,598 of JBBJLR010000037.1, forward strand.
AGTCACTTATTTGATTGCTCTCCTCACACTATCTGCTGTAAACCTGCTTTGGCTCTATTAAACAGTCCTATTTTTCATTCAACACTCTTATCTCTTTTCTTTAGCCTCAGCACTCAACACACTGCATTAGCAGAAGACAGCACTGGCAGCAGCCTGAGGCACAGTGGAAGCATGTTACCTAAATTAGATCCCAACAGGTGGGCCGGCACCTGCACTGAACAATAAGTAGTAATAATTCAAGAATTCGAGGACGAGTATCATTTCATTTTTCTATTTTTGTAATAATTTTAAGAATGTATTTTATTTAAGAGCTTAATACATTTTAGAGTCAGTGCAGTCCACACTGACAGCAGCTGTCATTCACTCTAACCTTCCCCCGCAAATCCCATTTTCATTTTTTCCTATTCTCCTTTTAGCTATGACAGTCAAGTAAGAAAATGTGTGTAGATAAAAATGACAGGGACAGGGCTTGCTTCATATACAGCATTATAACAAGCACATCAAACACATCACAAATTACATAGTTTAGGGAAAAAACCTAAATTATGATTCTGTGATGCGAGCAATCTCTGTTTCTTCTCCCCCATCATCCCAGGTTATGGACAAATGTGAAAAAAATCATTGTTTTTCCCCATTTAAAAGAAATATTATTGCTATTACATACACTATATAGACAAAAATATTGGGACACACCATACTTTCAGTGAAGGGCAAGCTTTATGCCTCAGCACAACAAAACAACGCCATGCCTCCAACTTTGTGAAAAGTATAACTGTGATCCACTGCATAAAACAAGCTCCATAAAGACATGGTTGGATGAGTTTGGTGTGGAAGAACTTGACTGGCCCGTACAAAGCCTCAACCCCATACAGCACCTTTGGGATGAACTAGAATCAGTTCCTGAGCTCATAAATGCACTACAGAATGAACTTCACACAGAAAGTCCAAAATCTTGTGGAAGGCCTTCCAAAAAGAGTGAAAGCTGTTATATCTGGCAAATGGAGGCAAACACTGTTTGAATGCAGTGTCATTAAAGTCTCTGTTGGAGTAATGTTCAGGCATCTCAATAGGTCTACTTTGGTCCTTATTGTGCACCTTCAGTCAGGTGTTCCAATTCCAGGTCTGGCACCCCCACACAATGCACATTTTTGTGCTTTTACTTTTCTAGCTGATTCAGCTCATTCACTCTTCATGGCATGGAGTTAAATATTGTATTGCCCCCTCAAAATATGTGGACAATACAATATTTATATTCACTTCAGAAGAATGTGAACACAATCTGAGGGAGGTCACAATTTCTCATTCATACTGTAAATAAACCACTTTAGATATTGTGGGGTTTATTTAAACAACAGAATGTTACAGCACATGAAAATGATTCTTCAATATGTAATGCACAGAACTGGACAACATTAATACATTTCCACTGGAAAACTCTGGGCACAGTTATTTATTTTTTTCACTCTGAGTTGTTGGAATTATCAGTATTATTCTATTCCTTTGTTCCTTTCTCTATGAATTTATGCACATTTGACTTGCACCAATATATTGGTTTACTCCCTCTATATATATTAGATTCTAGTTGCATTCTGTGACCACGTGGTATTTCATAATTAATTAACCAGAGCAGTAGCGTAGAGAAAAAAACACAATGTGCATTGGAACACCAGGACAGGGATTGGGAACCCCTGTCTTAAAACATGCATTGCTCTTTCCACTGTACTGACAAACTGATGTAACAGTGCGATAAGAGTGGCATCAAATACCGAAGAGACTTAATTAAAAAACACAGATAACTTTGGCCGGCCCAATAAATATGAACAAGCCAGTCGCCTTCATCATTTGGGAATCAGATTATTGTCAGCTCTGAATACTAATAACACACTCATTTGCTATTAGTGTTTGACAATTACAGTTCTAATTGTACAAATATCCCCTTTCACATGTCAAATAACACTCTATGGACAAATGTATTGGGACTTTAATGACATTTCATTCAGAAACACGGAGACTTTAATATTGAGTTGGTCCCCATTGCAGCTAGAACAGCTTCCACTCTTCTTTGAAGGCTTTCCACAAGATGATGACGTTTCTGTGGGAATTTGTGCCCATTCATTCTGTAGAGCATTTATGAGGTCAGACACTGATGTTGGAGAAGGTCTGGCTCGCAATCTCTGTTCCTGTTCATGCCAAAGGTGTTGGATGGGGTTGATGTCAGGGCTCTGTGTGGCCAGTCAAGTTCTTCCACACTGAACTCATCCAACCATGTCTTTATGCAGCTTGCTTTGTGCACTGGGACACAATCATGCTGAAAAAGTTCTTCCTCACAAAGTTGGAAGCACAGCGTTGTCTAAAATGTTTTGGTACACTAAAGCATTAAGATTGACCACTTAATTCAATAATCAAGAGGTGTGTCCCAATACTTTTGCTCAACAATGTATGTTGACATGGTAATATCAAATATGACATGATTAATATATACTGGGAAGCTCTAGCAGTAGCAGTGTGTAGAGTGTGTGAATGGTATTCACCTCGATGTTGTTACATTAAATGTCGTGTCTCAATTAAAGTCTTGCCGCTGGAGGAGCGGGCTGGGAGCTTCCCTCAGCAACGTGCTGTCAGCTTGTTTACCAGCGCAGCAGCGGAACCGTGATTAGCGTCTCCGTCACGTCTCTGGAACGCGAAGTTGACATTCTGTTCCACAAGGATGCTTTGGGAAAGTCAACAAGCAGCATTGTTAGCAGCAGTGTAAAGGTACCAGTGGTAAAATGAAAAGATAAATTCAAGGCCTTTGTATCCACGTTTTCATGGCCTGCTGATTATATGCTGATTCTCTGGTTAATGATCAAAGAGGCAGGGTTGGTCTCGGACAGCGACTAAAATGAAGGGAAATCAACTGTGCTGTTTAAGTTCATCAGCACTAGTGTGCCCACCTGCATATCTTGACAAGCGAAGGGGGAAAAATGAAAGATATTAAATGCAGTGCAGGTAGCAGCTGCACAGCGGAGAGCACTCCCTGAACAGTTATGAGCTCAGGATGAGTTCACAGGAGGAAGAAAAAATAAAAAAAGGAAAACCCTAAATAATCTGCCTCTGACACACTTCTCATTTTTCACAGACTTCCAAAATCCAATACACATGCAAAAGCCTTCCTTTCTTCCAGCCGCGCCGTGACCAGGAGGTAATATGGATGTCGGAAAGTGTGACATTGGAAGCTCTTGGCCTAAGGTCAGCATCGTCCAGTCCTGACTTGAATTGTTTTTGTAGATTTTTTATGATGATGATCTACTTGTATGCAACTACACCTGCAAACCCTTCCATTCTGCTGTTTATATCATGCTTGCAAATATGAGTTTATCAGTGACCAGCTGTGTGACATAGACCGTATGCACTAACCATTTACAACGCATACAATTTACACACCGAGGCCTTGCAATACAGTGCTGTGCGAAAAGCGCCCATGAACACTGCATAAAACTATGTGAGTCTGATTTTGCCAATAATATAACATTATATAACATTTTCACAACATTTTATAAGATAAACAAATATGGTAAAATAATACACAAAATAATAATCCTGGCTTCTTGGTGTAAATCAATCATTGGATGGTTTTGCTTGATTCCACCAGCAGCACCTGATTTAATTCAATAAATGACTGAGTAGATAAACTACACTCTAAAAAATACTAGTGTACTGGTGCATTTTTGCTCATAAATGTACAAACAATGTAAAAGTACCTTCAGATATAAAGAAGTGGTTTGAGGGTTCAGTTGAATACTGTAAATGGGCATATTTACACACACACACACACACACACACACACAAACAGTTTATCTATTTATTTATATTTCTGAGAGCATAGATACAGGACGGTAACTGTAAATACTGCGTTTCCTAAATGCTTACTGCACAGATAAACGGCTTTACATTTCACTGCTGCATGCACTACATCTTTTGTGCAATACTGTTGTGCTTATTTGAAGCTGTTTGCAAACATGTCATATTGTATCTATGCCACCAATACACTGTACATTTACTTTATATTCTGTGTGTAATGTATGTATTCATTTGCATCTTCATGTCTGTATTTATCTGTATTATTTGTATTTTGTCCATTTGTATATAATCTAATTCCACCAGGACAGTTTTCTCATGAATAAAAGTGCATCTGTTCAGAAAACTGATTTGGATTCTAGATTTGTTTGGTGCAAGTGAAACTACTTGACCTCAACTTACCTATTTAAAGCCCACCTTGCTGTTCACAGCTTGTTTTCACTTTTTAAGTGTGTGTTTGTGTATGCACGTGTATGTGTGTGTGTGTGTGTGTGTGTGTGTGTGTGTGTGTGTGTGTGTGTGTGTGTGTGTGTGTGTGTGTGTGT